>QLPG01010932.1:0-16536 GCA_003314385.1 Gomphus sp. MG54 | reverse complement strand
CCAAGTGTTATGCAGGCAACGCGGGCACTTGGTCGTGGATGTAGAGTAATTGCTCGGTCGGCATTGCCGGCGGATGGGTCTCGGTACGTGGACTTGACAGTACTGACTTCACAATGCTGGCAGGAATTGGCCAAGTCCTGTAGGTAGACCGATCAGAGTGGCTTGGCTTCAACATACTCGTGCATTGTGCCCTACTTTCCGTGCATGCCACTGATTTCAGACAGAAGAGATACCTGGGAGAGTGTCAAGAGTGTTGGCCCAAGTAAGGGACTTCAGACAGGAGGAGGGAAGACAAGAAGACATAAGCCAAGTTGATATTCAGAATGAGGAAATATCTACATCCATGTACTACTTATATAGGTTAAGAAGTGAGATGTGGAATCAGGATGGCATAAGACATGAAGAAAAGAATAAGGTATGGAGACCATGTGGAAGTATTGTCCACAGTGATCAGGAATAGAACAATAAAATGTAAACAAGAATAGAACAATGAAATATGGCCGGGAATAAAAATAATAGGAGTGTGAGTCTAAATAGAACAATAGAAAATGGCTGAATATAAAACAATAGGGCCATGACCGAAAAAATAAGTGAATAGGAAATGTTCTGAGGGGACACAGGAAAAGGGAAGGGTTGGGAATAGAAGAATAACAAGGGTGGAAGGGATGGGATGAAGGAAGTGGACCAAAATGATGAACCAAATGTGCCAAGCCAAGACCCCATACTAGTGAAGAATGACTTGTCACTGATGTGTGGGATTAAACAGTAGAGATCATTCAGTTGGTACTACCGAGTGAACCGAGACTCGGTATCATGTACTTGACACAAAGTAATACTTGGTGCAAAAGCTAATTCTTCCCCAAAGGGAAGAGTGTATCACCTCACAAAAACCTCCTGCCTTATCACATACAATGATTGTCCCAAGGATTGTTACAGTTCATGGAGCCAATGGAGCCCTGGAGAGAAAAAATATGAAGAAATCAACCCAGATTGAATGAGTTTCCCTAGACATGTGAAAAATAGGTACACTGTAAGTGTATAGCCAATTATCGAGTCCTTCAATGTAAAAGTACAGTCTCAGAACGGGATAATACTACAAATTGAACCATCCAAGCACTGCAAGACAACACACAATAGAGAAATCTATCTGAAGAAACCTTATAATCAACCCATCCTCGTCTTTTTTACTGGGCCACCGCTACTAATGGATGTGTCTCCGTCCCTTTCCTTACGTTTCCGGAGCTGGGATTTGACGTTGCTAAGCATTTCTCGAAACTTTGTCTGTAGCTGGACAGCCGCAACGCCGACGAAGGACTCTGCTCCGTTGAATGTCACAGCATTTCGCACCATCAAGTCCACGTCCGCATCAAGAGATCCGACACTATCGTACTTATCAGTGTCCAGCTTGTCCTTGATCAGTTTGAGATCCCGCGCATCCTTCCGTGGAATCACATTGAAATACTGTGGTATCTGAAGTTTGATTGGGTCCACAGCTTCACGGAAAAAGAGTGAACTGCAAAAGGGTATCAGGAGGAAGAATGACAACCAGAGGAATGCGTAACAAACCAATCATCGCCACGGAGTTTCATGAGCATCGCCTGCAGCGATCGCTTCTCGTTAGGATCTATTTTTCTCTCCATCGCCTTGCCCCATTCTTTGCGGAAGACTTTCTCGAGTAATTCCGCGCATTGGATAGGCTCTGTCCCTGGCGGGTTGAATTGTCGACAGTTATCGAACACGAGTAGCATGTCTCGTGCAAACTGTTCCATAGATGAATATTGCCTCTTATCCAATTTGCGATTCATGGTGCCGAGGTCCATTGGCTCTTTGATTTCATCGTAATAGCTGTGAACAATTTGAATCAGCCATGGAATGTCTGAATGATCATCGCACTAACGTTGGACATCCTAACAAGTCAGCATCTACAGGTTGCCGGAACAAGAGCGCCTGGGGCATCGCAATGAGTTTCTTCAATATCTCCTTGCACTTCTTCTCGTTGATAAGCGTGCCCTCAAAGGAGGGTCCAGGTCGGAATTTACTTTGAGCTGAAGTGGGTCGGAAGACCTCCTTCTCCTTGCCTTTCGATGATGGTGGACCATGTCCATTAGCCGGTTTCTTCTTCAGCGTGGACGGAGTCGGTGCAGAACGAGAATGACTAGCAACGGGTGAGAGTTCTCGTGTACGAGAATTCTCGGTTGATCTTTCCTTTTTCGGAAAAGAAATAGCCAAACGAGGTCCTTTGATTTTCTTTTCCTGCTTCTGCTCCTCTTCTATTGCCAACACTTCCTCCAGAAGGTCTTTAGCTCCATCATCATCGTCTGAATCTAACGGAATTGGAAGCGGATCTGCAGGTGGCTTTGGTTTCAAGATTTTAGCGGGCTTGGACTGCTGAGGCGTTTTTGGCGGTCCCGTGCCATTGGTGTGACCATTGACCTTCAATTTAATTGTCTGACGAACTGGTTGGGGCGGAGGCGGAGTTTCCGCAATTTCCTGCAAGATCATTGCGTCGATATCCTCTTCCACAGCTTGCGGTGCCCCACGAGATTGAGATGGCAGAGGCGAATGTGGGACGGGTACAACTTTATCTGCCGCAGCTAACGTTTTGTTGATACGTTCCCATTCTAAAGCGACGAACAATCAGAAAATCCTCATAAAAGAACGATAGTACCTACGCTTATCAAAGAAGCCTTCAAGAGTAATCGCTTCGTTATAGGCCCAAGAGCCAGGTGCATTGTATGTTTTCGCGTTGTTCATCATCAAACGAAAATCAGTCTCGAAGGCAAACCGATCGGGATATAGACCGTTCTCCAGTTTGGCATGCATCGAACTTAAATCCATTGGTTGCTTGATGACTACGAAATAACTGTGCAAATGAAAGTCAGACTTGCAACAAATTGGATAATTGCAGGGACAAACTTTGGAGCATTGTCTCGTACTGGATCCACAGGTTGGGCAAACAGCCTCGCGTGCTTATTGGCTTGAATTTTCTTCAAAGCACTTCGAGCTGCTCGGTAATCATTCGCGGACATACCACTGGACTGGGCCTGAACCGGTTTCACTTTCTTAGGAGGAGCCGCCTTCTGCTTGGTTTTCTGCCTTGGAGTCGCAAAGGAAACCTCCTTCTTTGGCCCGACCTCCTTTGGCGGCGGTGGGGGAGGGGGCGCAACGGTCGAAACAGGAGCGAGAGGCGGTGGTGATGATGCGACTCCATCAGGATGAGCGGAGAAAGAAGGTATCTTGATTTTACCGAATGGTGTAGCAAGAGGGGATGGTACTCCTGATGCCTTCGTAGGCAAGGGAATCTTCAGTCGCTTACTCTTTAACCCAGGTTTGGAACCAGACAGAGGACTCTGAGCAGATGGAGTCATCTCCACAGCCGGTGTCCTTGGGATGTGGATAGTCACTTTGGGCGGTGATTCCTCTGCACCACGGAAGACTAAGTCAGCAAGTTTCAATATTGACAACCGGACTTCGTGGTCGACATTCCCCTTACTTGAAAGGACCGGTCAGAGCGAAATGATAATAGACAATGAAATAAGCTCACAGTAGCAAGGGCATTATCTCTTGCCGTAAAACATCATTCCTGCCTATGTCCTTCCCCTTCCGCAGCGACTTCACCAGCATCTCAGCTTCACTTTTTTTCGATTCCTTCACAATATCTGGTACATTTCCATCCTCTTCTATCAAAAGTGGATCATCTTTGGAAGACTGCCTGATATCTCCAATGTGGAACAGGATGGCAAGACTCTCAGTCATGCAGCGAGCGACATGTCGTCGTATAATACGCGAGGAATCTTGTGCAACAACCGTGAGCAGATAGCTGATAACCCGAGGTGTAAGCCACTGGTTCATGAGCATTAACCCGTCGAATGCCGCAATGCGGACCTGGTTCTCGTTGCCTTCCCTATTGGCACAGTAAGGTCATAGACGAGTAAGGAGAAGAAAAACAGACCGGGTGAAGGCCAGGTAGAGCTTCGGATCCTGGGGGATCAGATTTGCCATAGTCAGGATAAGATTCCACTAAAACAAATGATCAACCATCAAGTCGACTGAAAATTAGTCAGAGTAAACACCTCTAGTGTTGCAACGGTGACAATATTGTGTGTAGAAGGAACCAAACGATCCATGCTACGATATCTTTCCACCTCGGCACGTGATACTCGTAGCAACTCGCGGTCTTCTGCATTCTGATCTGATCTGGATTCTGCAGGAAGAAACTCGCCACGCTCTGGAGGAACCGTAGAAATAGAGGCACATGCGAGGGACGAGATAATGGTACTGATGTATAAAGCGTCGGAGTACTAGAATCAAGGTGAGAGGAAGTCAACAACGAGATCAGCAATGCAAGCGCACCGCATTGGTTGTATTGTCATTGAGGCGCAGCTGATCGATGAGGAACTGCCGAACAATTGGAGGCGACTTGCCGTTATTAAGTCGGACTTGTGAGATAGCAGTCACCACAGCCTAAAGTTCCTGTCAAGGGAATGGATGATAAAAGGACCACGGAATCGCTACCTTTCGTACAAAATATTCTGAGAAATCCGAGAAATCATTCGGCCTTGGCACGTATGTCCGAGTAAACAGATCTTGACTCTTCTCGTCGGCATCATAACAATAGCGAGTAAAGACCTTGAATAAGTGAAACAAGCCAAGGAAGTCTAGACGATGAGATGCACACTAGAAAACAATTCGATGATTGTGCCCATGGTGAGATAGATGCAACGCACTGTGACTAGAGCCATTGCGGCTTCAACACGTATCCGATAGTAATAATTCGTGACTAACACAGTCTTGGTGAGAGTACTCGACACAATCGCCGATGGCTGTCGCGCCAGAGCGTACACGGCCTAGAACAGCTTTCAGTCACCGGGATATAATCCCGAAGATCCCGAGTTTACCTCAAGCTGTGCCACAACATCTCTGTCCCTGGTAAGCTGCGACACCCACATAAAATCCGGCTGGTCGAAATGAAGGTATGAGATCCACTCGAAATCGGCATCAATCCGTATCCATTCATATGTCGCACCAGCCATAGTCTGCTCATCCTCCTCTGTCCAATCAGCAACCTTCCAGTTCTCGCGCTCTGTTTCTTGCTCCCAGACGTCAAGTCCAAAACCCATGTCTATCATTCCCATGGCTTCCTTCGCCTCCGTGTCACCCTGCGCCGCAGCAATGGCCGCCTGCTGCCGCGCAATAAAACGCTTCGTGTTTCGTCGCACGCGCTTGTACTTGGTGTTGAATGGTACTTCATATCGTTTAAAAGATGACCGAATGTCTAGGACATGCTCGTATGGTGTACCGTCAGCTTCGTGGATGCGAATTGTCATGGGACCTTCAAAAACCTGAACAGGTTTTAGCAGTGCAAGCTTGATTGGGTCACTTTGATTAGCCCTGTAAGCTGGTGACTCTTGACGCATCGTGATCTCGACGACCATTTTCTTTCTGTTGAACTGTGCACTAAAGCCAAACCTAGGACATCCACTTCCGTAGATCCATTGCTCGGCAAAGCTCCTTGGGTCAACTCCGCTAACCTTGCGACAAGTTCGCAGGAAAGAGTGAGTCGAGAGCGCGTTATTAGGTAGTTCCCCACTAATGGAAGACAGGAATAGTTTAGGGAGGATGCGGGATAAACCGAGCGAAGTTCCCGATTTTGCAAGTCGTCGGTCGAGAATGTGCAGTACTAGAGGTGCTTTTAAGTTGATAAATGGCAATACCGATGAGTCAGGCGGTTCGTATGTGCCAGGTTGACAGATAGGCGGCATTTCTCCGATGTCCCGCTCTGCGACACGCTCCATGTCTTTCTTCATCTTGAAACGGTAATCGTTGTTGCCCATAAGACGACGAATGAATTGACCAGTGATATAAAGGCCAAGACCATTGATAAGCCATGTGTCAGACCAAGACTTTTGGTAAATGTTGATTCCAACCCATTGGCAAGCCAGCGCATGGCTGAGAGAATGTCGTGTCTCGTGTACTTGGTCAATGGCGTCCTCTCCATGCAGCATGTTGACGTGTAGGATCGACATTGTTGAAGCATCAAACCGCTGCACGTGCAATTCATCCACAAAAACGACCTTATGCGACCCGAAGGGGTACGACCCATACTCGCTGGTGTAAAAGGTCATCGCGGAACGAAGAAATGAGATGGTGGGAGAGAGGCAAGATTCGAAACCAGGGAGACAAAACCCATGCATAGCAGTTTGTCCAACAACATCATCAGATTCACTTGAAGGAAGCTGCATAACATGGAATGGACCAGCAGCAAATGCAATGTGCTGAACGGAAGAAGCGACAGCTTGAGTAAAAAGGAATATAGTCTTGGAGGAGTTGAACGGGTGTGCGATCTAATGGTAATCAGATGGTAAGCAAATTACTTGAGAATTTAACAGTTCACGTACCTGTTCAGTAAGATCTCCACTACAAACCACCACAACAGGATGGTCAATACTATCTGCACTGTCATCCTGTACATCAATGTCCATCACATCCACATCCCCCGCCTCTTGCTGCAAGAACTTTGGCACAACAAATTCAAACTCCCATGTACATTTTTCCCACAAACTATCAATGCAAGGCACCCAACACCGTGCCGCATCAGGACCAGAAGGGGTCGTATACAAATGAGGAACTCGCTATGATAAAGTCAGATACCAAGGGTCGCACTCATCTTTGTACTTACATGGGGATGTGTCTCTGTGGGTAGGACGAACTGAATACCATCGACGGGATGACGCAGGGTGTATTCAATGACCACAGTGATGGTAGAGAATTCAGGGACTACAGGTGTAGAATGCCGAACTCCCGGAGTAGTAGGTTCGGGTGTGGGAGCTTGAACTCACAAATCAAACTTAGGAATGTCTCTAAGTCCACATTCCTTACCTTCGCTGCCCACCAACGCAGACGCGGTGCTACCCGACTGCTGGTTCACAGTCATAAAAGGAATACACACATATGTGAATTCACGCGCACCTGTTTGATGGCTACCTGATGTGGGATGTGAATAGCCAGCTCGCCCTCATCGCCTTCGGCCAAAGCAGAATAAAACCTCCGCTTTACTTCCGGGTATATGTGAAAATCTGTGGGGTCAGAGACATTCATATTGGCCACAGGATCATAGTGCACAAATTCTGCTGGATGCGAGGCGACCGTGACGCTCTCGATATCTGCCATACGCGCCAGGTCAATTTGGCGTATTTGGGCAGCAGAGTCGATCCGGCAACGCACCACACTGTCGAGAATGCAAGTATATGGTCCGGAGATCCTTAAGAGTAGGTAGAATGGAAATTTCCGTGTATCCCTGTGGAAGGAATAAGGATATGCGATAGAAATTGGGGGAGGCCATACACGAAGACATCCAGCGAAGTCTACTTCAAGGACCACCTTTTGGTGGCTAGTATAGACGCGACAACATTGTCAGTCGAGAGAGAAGTGGCACGCGAAGATAAACACTTATATAGAAAAACCTCTTCTAAGATGTTCACGCTGCATTGAGAGGAGGCCACTCAATTCGTCCGAAACCTATCTAGTAGAAAAGGTATATCGATTTCGCTTCAAATTGTCCGTGAGAGCCACAGACACGGAAGATATGAGTCGGATGTGTCTCCTCAATGCTCGTAGATGATTGTCGTCACTCCTGTGAGCGGACGTGTTGATGAATTCGAACTCCGCTAAGTACCCTTGTTATTGCAATTGTTCCTCTGTGCCACACTACACTCTCTTTCTACAACTGAGGGTTCAAAGCTACGAAATGATTCCAGATTACAACGCTAGTATTTTTTTGTGACTCACACTCAACCCTTCTGCCGAGTGAGAATCCGCAACTCGAAGGTCAAGAACCACAGACCAGCATTCAAGATATTTTTAAGGCATCCATGTTTACACTATTGCCATCTCTATCTACAGGCCTTCTGCGAAAGATAACTTGTCAGTCCTGGATATTACAAGAACTGCTCTAGCTCCATACGTAAGGAATGTATCATAAGAGTGCCTTGCTCAGAGTGCTTCGTGACCTGCTAATGCGAAGTATTGACGAGTACAACGCAAGCTTCCTGCAATCTGATTTGAGAAGTCTTCCATCCGCTTGATGTCATCCGGTATTACGATACGACCTGCGGTAGACTTTTCCGACTTCTACTTGATTTGATTTACCATGAGAAATCTGCCCCCGTTTCGAGTACAATACCTCTCTGAACTCGCCACCGCCGTTCTATCATATTTACCATGTCTGCGCCAACCAGGAGACCCCGCAGGATGACACACCACGAGGTGCTTTGAGAATCCCAGTAGAATACTTTCCAGAATTGATCCCCACTATCAATGTTAGGACCAATTCAGAACGCCTCAGGCGTTCACGTCCTGGGCATTGTCGTTATACGCCTCCAGGAAGCTACCTTTGCTTGGGACGGTGAGTTTAGGACAGGAACTCGAAGACAAGGTTAAAGAGAAATTCAAGGACAACCTTGGTACGATTCAGTTCGTGATCCACCTTAAGGGTCTGATTGTGTCTAGGCGCCTATTGGTACGTTGCTGGCAGCGCAGGATCCCATTCAACACATCGTGCAAATCGTGCAGCGTTTGATAAATGGAAAATCGTGTGCGTAATGTTTATCTCCCCAGTTAGACCCACTGACGGCCGATCAAGTCCACGAATGCTCGTCGATGCAACTCAGCGCAAGATTGAGGTACTGTCTCCGAACTACCTCCGTGAGGTGTTGTATGCGATGACATTGTCTGTTTTAGACTACATTGTTTGGAATAACGTATCCGTCTCCGGTCATTCTTGCGCCTGTTGGCGTCCAGGGGATCCTTCATCCCGAGGCAGAACTCGCCTCCGCAAGAGCTGCTGCGAAAGTTGGTGTCCCCTTCACCATGAGCACAGCTGCTACTCGTTCCATCGAGCTTGTTTCCAAAGCAAGCGGCCTGGGACCTCGATGGTATCAGATGTACTGGTACGTTCGAAATCTCAGGTCATCTTTCGACCCATTCAGTCCTCTCTAAGGCCACGCGATAATCGCATTGTTCTGTCACTGCTGAATCGGGCCAAAGATCAACGTTTCAAAGTGTGTTATGTTTTCTGAATCTGGATTCTTACACTCATACTCTCGGACTAGGTTTTAATAGTGACCTTAGATACCATGTTGCTCGGATTCAGACCTCATGACATAGACAGGGTCTATCTCCCTTTCATTCATGCTTTCGGCGCACAGGTGGGCTTTCTTAATCCGAGTTCTGCACTTATAACTCACTCACCGTCTTGTAAGGTTGGTCTTAGTGATCCTGTTTTCATGGAGATACATCAGGAACAAGCAACCCAAGAATATCCAACATTCCCCTATGACCCCGACCATGACGACAAGCTTTTCTTCTCCGGGGATGAAGACATGAAGAAAAAAGTTCACCTTGCGAGTGAATGGATGAAACAGATTAATTCTGGCGTCTTTAGAACCTGGGAGGAGCTGAAATTCCTCAGAGATAACTGGGAAGGACCTTTGGTACTGAAAGGAATCCAAAGGCAGGAAGTAAGTGACGCCTAGGCGACTTACTCTGTGATGCAAAAGGACATGATTAAGAATATTGCAGGATGCAGAAATGGCGCTCAAAGCAGGCATGGATGGAATTGTAGTGTCAAACCATGGTGAGTTTTCTTCTTCGCTACTGTTTCCAGTAGCTCTCATGGTCTCCATGTCGTGCGGTTTAGGCGGTCGACAGGTCGACGGTGCAATGTCGTCTCTTGCTGCTCTTGAAGAGATTATGAAGTCCCCCCTCATCAAAGAGGCACAAGCTGAGGGGAAGTTTACCGTCCTATTTGACTCTGGCATCCGCACAGGCAGCGACATTATTAAGGCCCTTGCACTAGGAGCACAGGCAGTCCTATGTGAGTCGAGATATTTTGATCGTAAGAGATACAGGTGATTGATGTTCGTCTTGCTTCTTCATGCAGTGGGGAGGCCATACGTCTATGGTCTCGCTCTGGCTGGGGAGGACGGCGTTGAGGCCGTGATACGGAGCTTATTGTGTGATCTAGAAGCGACGCTGGGACTCGCCGGATATTCCTCTATCAAAGAAGTGCAGGGAATGGGAGAACAAGTCATAAGGAGGGAAGTTTAGGTTGTGAACGGCCGATGATCGAGGGGGCAGAAATGTACGTATTCCATGTATTCAGTGTTTCACAAATGTCAAAGTAAGGTATGAGTTTTACCGCGGAAACCTGGCGACTCTGAGGGTAACCTTAATCATAGCATAATGGAATGGCATGTGAGTACTACAATTCGAGCTGGGCAATTGTGCCTTGGAGAGTGTGACTGGGGGCTCGTATCTGAAATCTTTCAAGCATACAGCAGACGTGCGGCCGAGCATTCAAACAAACATCAGTTTGGTGAAGGAGGTTTAAAACTTCCGATGCATAATACGCGAAAGCAGTAGATCAGGGTCGAGCGTGTGAGTTACAGGCCAACCCTATGGATGTGCCGATGCATTCGCATCGACGCTGGTTTACCTAGGCTCCTTGCCGTTCCATATACCGGCCATGTAACCCGCCAGGCAAGTCAGATGGTCACGAGTACCTCTTTACATTTCAGGAATCTTCTATTTTAAAGTCGGACATCAAATCTGTCCTCTGCCATGCTATACTCACTCGGGCCTGGAGTCATCAACGGCTTTTGTCAACCTTTTCCGACTTGAATTCTTTCGGATCTTTCTCTACCATCCGGTCCAGTGATTTCCTTTCCTTATGGGAACGAGGCACATTCCTTACACTCCCGGCTCATTAGCTCTCATCACGGGCGTTTATTAAATATTAGCCGTTGCGAGGTCCTCAGTGGCTGAAGAGTTCCATGGAGAGTACCTGGGAAAAATACGATTGATCAGGCTGGAGTCAAGCGCTAATTATTAGAGGCAATGTTTATCCTCTCTTTGCATCGGGAGTCCCTTTGGGGCCGCTACTCATGCTTCGAGTGTTCCCCTTCCGTGGGCCTCCGGCCCTTGATGTTGCTTTGTCGTCGTTATGCACTGCATCCCACTCCACATTTGTATAAGTCTCAAGAGACGTAGATTTGAAATAATTGTTTAAGTTTTCCTACCTACTGTTTCAGCAACAGTGTAAATATAGTCCTAAATCCATAGGTGGCCAAAGAGGTTCCTGGCAGAAGACATCATCTCCGTATCTTCTTGAGTTCTGCCACCTCTATTTTGGATGACTACATACGATATCTCCCAAACATCTTTCGAGTATTCCATCTTTGCCTCCCTGGGGGAAGAGGGGGGTTATAAATTAAAAGAGTGCTTGGAAAAGGTTATCCTACATTTTTTGATATATAAGCAGATCATTTCTGAAAGATAATTGCCAGGGACCTTTAGTACTGGTATGGGCCTAGAACCAAATGATGAGTTTGTTTCTCATCTGGGAAGACAGCACAATAGGAATAATGGCGTTCAAAGCCGGCAATTTTGTGTCAACTGATCTTAACCTTTTCACGGTCAAGTCGGTGAAGAGTAGATACCGGCTGTTCAGATGGTTGACATACGTTGCCTACGACATTGCCCCTTCCAGGCCCTACAATAGAGAATGTGATTATACTCCGGGATCCGCATAGGCAGCGAGGTTATCAAGGCACGAGAGCAAAGGCAGTCAGTCAGCCTTAGGCGCGTCGGTAGTTCTCCATGTGCCAAGATCTAGATGATACATTTTCATTCTGCCTGTTCATAATCCAAAAGCGACCCTGGAACTCTCCAGATGATTGGCCGCGCAAGAAGTGTAGACAGGATCACCAGCAGGGAAAATACAGGCAGTGAACATTCGGTAATCGACATGGTGGGACATAATTTAGTGCAGTTCAGTTCACTGGGCAGATATTGTGATGCAAAACTTGGTGACTGGAATAACCAGAGTTGATTTTAAATTTTTCAAGAAAAGAGTGGCAGGGGAAATCGTATCTGAAACCTGTTCCATATTGAAGGCCGCGTGGCACTGCCAGCCGAGGCGTACGGACTGAGTTGGAAGGGTTTCAAAGCTCCGGTACGGAGGGAACAAGTCGCAGTTGAGGTCTGGACTGTGAATCATTTGAGTTCGGTCAGTGAAATAAGATCGAGGGTCCGTGTCGCAAGTCTCAGAAGAGACGAGCATCCCGAAATTATAAACAATTTTCCGATCGCCTCTGATAGAACATAATACACTCGCGATCAACGGGAATGGTGGTGAAATTGCGGGCTGGAAAGACATTAGGATATAAAAAGTTGCATAGGTCGGAAGAAGTTTTGTAGCGAGTGCGCAGTGGGCAGTGCAGTGAGTCAGTCACCTGTGACACGATGACGCAGACGTCCGCGCGCAGTCCAAAAGTTTTGTTTCCTCCACCATCTTATATCTCGCAGTATGATATTTGTGAGTCCTATTGTTTGTTTACTGTCCTCATTCTCCTAATAATGAAAAAGGACAATCCACCCAGTTACGACTCTGCAACCCAGGACGGTAGGTATTGACATCCACACAAATACCCCACTTGGCTGATCCGCAAACAGGTGGAAAGGCAGCTCCCCCTCCACCCCCGACCAAGGGCCGACTCGAAAGCAACGAATACGATGCCCATAAACAAGTCCAACCTCCAGTAATGCACGCCGGACCTTCCTATGTGGCACCTCGAACCCCTACCACTGTTCATCACTACCTGAATCCCCTCACGGGGGAACGTATCGTCTCTGTGCTCCCCCCAAATCATCCCGAAATGGTGTGTCTCCAGGAAGGGAGACATATTAAACGCACAAAGTTCGGTCTTCTTGGTATGTCGTCATTCTTTCCTAACATGGGGATGATATTGATAGTCGAGCTGGAATTTTCTAGGTGTATTGGCAGCTGTATTCTGGTTCCCGCTAGGAATTGGGCTTTGTCTACTTGACAGAAGAGTTCGGTGTGAGCGTTGTGGATATATATTGGAGGATGGAATCTTGTGTGGATAAATATGTAATCTGTCTCATAGCTATTTTGTGTGTAGTATAACCTCACTCGTACACGTTATCAATTGGACATAATCGTTACTCGCTGTGACTAGGACAATTCAGGATGAAAGACGTATGGAGAAGAGGCCATGGAGAGACATCGCCGTGCCACACTGCCACCGTCCTCCCTCACATGGTATCTTAAGATCAGCGCTTCACGTTGAGCTCGTATTCACTCGGCGATCTAGATGAAAGCGTCTAACAACCGGTCAAGGAGCATGGCACTCCCAATCTAGCCACATTCTACAGAGCATTCGGCGCCTCCAATGCCTCGCTCGTGACAGGCTCCGAGTCAGCATGTGCCTGTCATGCAGGAGAGAAAGCCAATCTGCATGTACATGACCAGGGTGGATCATATCTCGCCCTTGCCATGCCACGACATATACTTGTCAGCTGTTGTAATTGAATGTGCGTCAACCGAAAGGTCCACTTGGATTTGAAAAAGGTATCATCAAGACACGTATCATCGTTCGCGGTAATCCCCTAGGGCGATAAGTTAACCGCCCTTGTATATCTTGACGCCCGAATAAATCTGAAACTCTAGGAACTTCATGAAGGGATATGTTCCATCTTATAGGCAACGATCCAAATCGAAGCCAAGCTTGATGCCATCAGTGATATACGCGTTTTGAACTCCGACCAGATTACCGTAGACACCCGAGATTCGTGTGAAGACTCGCAACTTAAAAAAAATAAATTATATCCTGAATAAATCGTCATTACATGCTGACACTCAACCCGGTCACGGTAGCCCATAAGATGTATGCCATCAGCAGGTGTTTAGTCAGAAGCAATACACTGTAGTACCTAAGTGATGCAAGTGGACAGTTCTGGATTTTGCTGCAGCTTAAAAATCTCAAAACCAAGTCTTTGTATTCTGGTACCAAAGTATATTCTCTAATCCCAAAAAGAACTTCAGAGCAGCTTCCGCCCCCCTACGATATGGTCTGTCTTTGGATATCTCGCAATTTCTGTCACCCGAAAAGCCCAGTGAAAGGTCATCATACTACCTTGTACATTGCACCAGCCGGCAGTCCAACCAGCAGCTCTCCACTCGGTGGGTAGTTCTTTCCCCTGCATACCACGTAGGCATGTATGACTTGTGTTTCGAGGTCCTAGTCATCACCATGACATAGACTTCCGCATACTCCGCGCGATGTTAACTATCGGCGCCCCGTAGTTCCGGTTCCTGTGCGAGGGCCAGGTATCTCCGTCCTTAGTCTTGAGGAGATAGAATGCCGCCAAGAAGGTAAAAATATCATGTGCAGAATGGTTCAATCTTGGTATTTCTCCGAGCGGCTTTGCCTGAATTCCTTGACCCAAGTGCCTTGACAAGCTGTGTTCCAGTTCCTGGTAGATATTGTCTATCATTTGGTTAATGGTTTGCGGCTTTGAATAAGAATGAGGTGTATGCGTTGTGGGAATTTGTTTGAGGATAAGCTGTCATCCGTGGTGCGTTTTGCCCCTCAGACTGGCTGAGGGGGGGGGGGAAGGGAATCACACGGCCTGGAGGTCAATTTGTACTTGATTTTATACTCTCCCCTGTCACTATCTTGTCTCTATAAATACCGCTTATCATATGTGAAGGTGTCACCAGACGTGCATCGAGAAGCGCAATATATTTCAAATACGGATTCGAAGCGGTTCTCGAGCTTCTAGGAAATCTGTGGCAAATTGGGCCTGTGAATGTAAACTGTTTGGCCGTTGCAGCTCTGATAAGGACGATGTGATACGCCCGCATACGTGGAAGCTTCCAATCATGAAGGTGCCCGATGTCAGCTGCGAAAAGCGGAGGCACGTAACGTTTGACACCACAAATATCTAAAGCTGGCTGACGACATGAAAAAGAAGTTTTGTACCGTAAACACTTCTTGTCAAAACAGAGTTTTATGAATCAATTGAGACCCGTGGTCAGGACCCGGAACATCCCAGCTGATGGTGACTGGGGAAATAAACGACAAAAAAGAAAAAGGCTGTGTGCATTCAGATTGGCACTGCTGTGAGTCAGATCCAGACAACCCTGAGGGCCTCTTGGTTTTAGGTTTGCGATTGTGAAAAGATCACGTAGTGGCGATGTTTTGTGTGGTGATTGACACTGAGTCAGGTGCATTGAGCGGAGCAGGGTAATGGAATCGAAACGTAAGGGGCCATCAGTCAGTAAGCAAGGATTGTATGAGAAAAGAATATATTTTCTAGGTCAAACGGGCGGGCCCGGGAAGTAGCGGGGTGATACGAGTCAACAGAAGCATTGCACACACACTACATCTGTCCTTGGAGATCACAAACGCCTCGGAGATGTACCAGCGGCACTGATCAGGATCGGGGGTAGAGCCCTCAGAGACTGGGCAAAAAAAAAAGAATTTGATCTGAGAATAATGATGAACACCACTACCACACCCTTAGTCGAGTGCTTAAATACACCGTTGACGTCCCGGACCTCCGCGCCAGAACGAAGGGGGGAAGAAACCGGTCTCATGAACCTGGTTCTCCATCAAGGGTTTCCCATACGAGAATACCTTCCAAGCACAATCACAGGCCCCGGTGTCTATATTGCCCTCCATCGATGTGGCAGCTGGCAAATCAATCGAAATAAAGCCAATACAAAAATCGTATCACAATCTTCCTCCGCCCAAGGCTCGCCCCCCACCCCCGCGCTGACTCAGGCTGACTTTCTGGGCACAACCAACACCTAGGGACCTTAATAGCGCTTACGAGTCTGACTCCCCTCCTCCCCCTCAGATCATCAATCGATCGCGAGAAATGGAAGCGATGAACGGATATGAAACGATTTCGACCGCGCTTCTAGCCTGGAGGTTTATGTGTGGCCAATACGGGCCACTTGGGCGCCTCCATGGGCGCCTTTCCAAAATCCTTGAACACGCTTTGCAACTCCGATAAGCCCACAACACGCCCACATCCAGCACGCTCCAAGCGTTGCCCAAGCCACTCCACCCGTACACCCCAAAAAACCGACGTCACGCCCACACTCAGCAGCACCGCATCGACGCAGCGACGGAGCTACGCAGCAGCACCATTGCCGTCAACACCACCACGCAACCCTATGTACACCACCTCTGCGTCCAAAGCGAAACGCCGCACGGCGCACCCGCGGCCGGAGCTTACAGACGAGCAAAAACAGGAGGTGAAGGAGGCATTTGAGCTGTTTGACACGGACAAGGACGGGTGCGTCGACTACCACGAGCTGAAGGTCGCCATGCGGGCGCTGGGGTTCGATCTGAAGAAAGCGGAGGTGTTGAAGATATTGAGGGACCACGACAAGACGGGGCACGGTCTGATGGATTTTGAGGATTTCGCGAAAGTTAGTGAGTGAGAGCGATTCCTTTTTTTTTTGTGTTTTTTTGTTTCTTCTCACGTGGCGGTGGTGGTGGCGACGGGGGGCGTGGCATTTCGTGGCCATGGCGTGGTTGCAACGTTTATCGTGTCATGGCTGACAGTTGCCTGCATCGCTTAGTGAGCGAAAAGATCCTCGCAAGGGATCCGCTGGATGAAATACGCCGCGCATTTCAGTTGTTCGACGACGACAACACA
>QLPG01010922.1:0-10977 GCA_003314385.1 Gomphus sp. MG54 | reverse complement strand
CCTCATGCTCCCCTGGGGGCACTCCAGTCCTCTTCGCCCAAAAGAAAGATGGATCACTACGCTTGTGCGTCGACTTTCATGGACTAAATAAGATAACGAAGAAGGATCGCTACCCACTCCCCCGAATCTCCGACCTCCTGGATAGTCCCCAAAAGGCCCAAATATTCACCAAGATAGATCTCTGACATACGTACCACCTGGTACGCATCCGAGAAGGTGATGAATGGAAGACCGCCTTCCGCACATGCTATGGATCTTTCAAATGGAGTGTGATGCCCTTCAGACTCACCAACTCCCTGGCTGCCTTCCAGCGATTCATGAACGACATCTTCTCTGACCTCTTAGATCTGTCCGTACTAGTATACCTGGACGACATCTTGATCTACTCCAACAATCTAGAAGAACATAGAAACCACGTCAAGGAAGTCCTCCGACGCCTCCGAGCGAACCACCTATATGCCCAGGCAGACAAGTGCTTCTTCCACACCGACACCGTGGAGTATCTCGGATACATTCTCTCTCCGAAGGGCCTGACCATGGCCGATGACAAAGTCAAAGTCATCCAGGAATGGCCCAAACCCCGAAAAATCAAAGACATTCAGTCTTTCCTCGGATTTGCCAACTTTTACCAATGCTTCATCTTCAACTACTCCGACATCACAGTACCGCTCACTCATCTGACACGGAAAGATACTCTGTGGAATTTTACTGAGAATTGCAGAACATCGTTCGAAACACTCAAGAAGGCGTTCACTACGGCACCAATCCTTCAACAGTGGATCCCCAGATCTCAACTCATTGTCGAGTCCGACACCTCGGACTACGCCCTCGCAGCAATCCTGTCCACCATATCACCAACAGACAATGACATCCACCCAATAGCCTTCCACTCCCGAACCTTCACCCCTCCAGAACTAAACTACGACGTACACGACAAGGAACTACTGGCCATCTTCGAAGCCTTCAAAACCTGGAGACACTACCTAGAAGGTGAAGCAGATCCAATCAACGTCGTCACCGACCACAAGAATTTAGAATATTTTTCAACAACCAAGTTACTCACCCGTCGGCAGGTCTGATGGTCCGAATATCTCTCCCAGTTCAACATGGTAATCCACTTCCGACCTGGTCGCCTCGGCGCTAAGCCCGACGCACTGACTAGACGATGGGACGTCTACCCTAAAGAGGGAGGAAGCGACTACACCAAGATCAATCTGCACAACCTCCAACCAGTCTTTACAATGGAACAACTGGTATCATTGCTCCGAGCCACCTCCCTGTACACCCTGGTAATGTGGGCCGCAATGATCATGGACATAGAACAACTCCACAAAGACATTCAAACCTCACTCTGAGAAGACCCCACAACCTCGTCCCGAATGGACAACCCCACCGATCGATGGACCATCTCCGAGGACGGACTTCTCCTCCTCGATAAAAGAATCTACGTCCCTGATCATGGAAACCTCCGACTCCGAGTTCTACAAGACAAACAAGACCACCCAATCTCAGGACATTTTGGCCAGAATCAGACATTAGAACTCATCCGAAGAGACTATGTCTGGCCTGAGCTCCGAGATTCCGTTAAGTCCTACGTTAAATCTTGCACCACTTGTATGAGGTCTAAGCCACAGAGACATCGCCCTTACGGGCTACTCAAGCAATTACCGATCCCCGAACGTCCGTGGAACTCCATCTCCATGGACTTCATAGAGAAACTGCCCACTTCAGATGGCTACGACACTATCCTCGTCATCGTAGACCGCCTAACAAAGCAGTCCCTCTTCATCCCCACCATCGACACAATCACCGCCCCAATGCTTGCCAGACTCTTCGTCCTACATGTATTCTCAAAGCATGGAGTACCCTCACACATCACCTCAGACTGAGGGTCTGAGTTCGTCTCCTCGTTCTTCCGATCCCTTGGCAAAGCCTTGGACATGAAGCTTCACTTCACGTCAGGTTACCACCCCGAAGGGGACGGACAAACTGAACGCATGAATCAAACCCTCGAACAGTATCTCCGAGTATATTGCAACTACCAGCAAAACAACTGGTCCGAACTATTACCTATCGCCGAATTCGCGTACAACAATGCCCCCAATGCAACGACGGGAATCTCCCCCTTCTATGCCAACAAGGGCTATCATCTGAACATCACTTTCCACCCCGAACGTGACCTTGCTTCCTCTCGGGCACATGACTTCATAGTCGACTTGGACGACCTGCACCAACAACTCCGAAAGACTATATCCGAAGCTCAGACTCGATACTCCGCCTCTGCAGATCGTCGCTGAATGGTTCCCCCGGACTTCAAGATTGGAGACAAAGTCTTCGTTAAGTCCGAGAATATCCAAACTACGAGACCTTCTAAGAAACTAGCAGAGAAATTTCTAGGTCCTTTCGAAATCATCGCACAAGTAGGAACTGTCTCATTCACCCTGCAACTCCCCAAAAGCATGAAAGCCATACACCCCATCTTCCACGTCTCTATGCTTGAACCTTCAACTCCGAACACCTTCTCCAAACGCATAATCCCACCCCAACCCCCAGTTGTCATCGATGGGGAACCTGAATATGAAATCTCTGAGATCCTTGACTCCAAGATCGACGGAAGAAGAACAAGATGCCCCCTGCAATACTTAGTCAAGTGGTCCAGATACGAAGGCACCGTGGATGAACATCCTGGCTGCCAGCCAACAAGCTTAGCCACACCTCCGAAGTAGTCTCCAACTTCCACCGAGCCTACCCCGACAAACCAGGTCCCTCGGTGATGTCATAGACTCTATCCCCTCGGACCGACAGTTCACTTCCCCTGACTTAGACGTTTTCACTTGATCTCAAGATTCTAAAAAATATATATATTTCAACAAAAAAAAAATATACAAGTTTTACTCTGAAGACCCAGGCGCATCCTCCTGGTCTGACCCATCGTCCCCCGAATCCCCATCATCTTCTTTCTCCCTCTCCTTACCCTTCCCCTTATCCTCCTCCTTTTCTTTCCCCTTACCCTTCGGAGGTCCGGGCCAGTTCTCCCTCGGACTACTCCCCCACCACTCATCCGTCTTCTGTGACCAATTGAACCACCGAGCCTGCTCAAGAATGTGGAGGTCATTCATGTGCACTAGGGCCTCGGCGATCCTCCGGTTTTCCTCCTGGATGCCTCGCACATCCCACCTCAACCCCCGCAACTCTTCAACCACCTCCCTCAACTCAACCCCAGAGGTGCTCGGACCCTGAGATGGTCCCTCAATCACCACCTCCACCTTCTGCCTCTTCGGCTTCGGACCTGCACCGTCCTCCGAAGGTATCCTTCCTCTCTTCCCCTTAACACCCTTCTCCTCCTCCCCACCACCCATCTCCTTGCACTTCACCTTCCGGTGAGCGCAGATGAAACAGGAGGACCCCTTCCCCGAAGAGGGCCATATGCAGGGATCCCCCCGACTAGCACAATGAGCGCAGATTCGACTGGGCTCCATCCTCCAGCCCTCGGATGCTCCTTTGGATGGCTGATGATAAAGTCCAGGGCACAAACTCATCAGCAATCTCTGTGATGACTCGAACGGTCCGAGACCCACCTCGGCACCGTCCAATCTCGCAGCCCTCATCTGATCGTTCTCATGGGCCTTCTGGGTCCAAGCGATCAGGAGAGCCTCCCTTTTTTCAAGGATGTTTAGCTTCTCCTTCTCCTGCTCGGTCAAGCCCGAACTTCCCTCTTGCACGTCCGAAGATGGCCCCCAATTTCCAACCCCCGAGGACCCCCCTTGCTGGGACATGTCCTCTGCTATGGTCGAAAGCTCCAAAATCGTTTCGGAACTCTTCACGTTCTTCTTCCGAGGGATTCTTCTCAGAAACTTCGGAGTGTCCTGGAGACCCCCGGCTCCCCCCTCCTTCCAGAGGTTCCTCTTCTCCTCCTCTCGGAGTCTCTCCTTCTCCTTAGCCTCCTTTTTGGCCTTTTGGACCTCCCTTTTAGCTTCCTCCTCGGCCTCTTTTTCGGCCTTCTTCTTCACCTCCTCCTCGGCCTTGAGTTTGACCTCTACCTCCGCCTTGCGTTTGGCTTCCTCCTCTGCCTTACGTTTGGCCTCCTCCGCTTTTTGTTTGGCCTCCTCCTCGGCCTTCCGTTGCTTTTCGGCCTCCTCCTTGGCCTTGCGTTTTTTGTCAGCTCGGACCTTATCGAGCTTCTCCGACGCCTCTCGCATCATCCTCTCAAGGATGGCCTCATCATCTGGGATGGGGGATGGCGAAGGCATAGTTGAGTTGCTATGAAGAAGAGTCCCCCCCTTATATACCTTATCGCAATGCCTAATCACCTAATCTTCCCACGGTTACTTCCATCACCGTTAGGCGCCAGGACCTCGAGGCTCGGTCCTAACAGGGGGGCACTGTTATATCTGCGATATAACTCCGACATCCCAGACATCCGATATAGGGCGCTACGAAAGAACCCTACTCCGAACCAAGTCCGAGCCTACATTCCCACCTCCAAGTCCGACCAGCATCGTTAGCCTCGGACTTCGGACATCTTCCTTTTTCGTCGAACAATAAGTCTTATTGTAACACCAACGTATATTTCTCTTGTACTCCGTTTTCGTTCATCTTATTGTTCTCTTGATCGTTCCTAATTAGTTACAATAAGGACCGTATGTATAAATACCTCCAGACTTCTGTACTATACCTTAGTTCGAATATCAACTTGTATTCCCACTCACTCTTGAACTCCGAAAACTTATCTTCTCCGAACCTCCGAAATAAAGGACTGACGATCAAGGAGGGCGCAACATTAAAGTTGAAGCCAAGTCCTTACAACTCCGAACACACGACTCGGACCGACTTACATCAGCTCAGACCTGACGCGAACTCGGACGCTAACAGTGCCCTACTTTCCATGCATGCCACCAATTTGGAACAGAAGAGATACTTGGAGAGTGCCGAAGGTGCTGGCCTGAGTTTACAGTAGAAAGGGAAGGTAAGGGGCCTAAGCCTAGTCAATACCCAGAATGAGGAAGTATGTACATGCATGTCCTACTTATATAGGTTAAGAAGCAACATGTGGAATAAGGAATGTGGAACAATAAGGTATGCAGAGCATGTGAGGGTATTGTCCACAATGAGCAAAAATAGAATTGAGGAATGTAAATGGGGATAGGAGAATGAAAATAGAATAATAGGAATGTGGCCAAGGATAGGATAATAGGGAGTGCCCAACTAGAAAACAATGGTCAGATGTCCCAAGATAAGATGGGTTGAGGATTAAGGAGCAGACAGGGTGGGATTAATGGATGGTGAATGGGGCAAAGTGAATAAGGGATAGGGATGAGGAATGTGGATGGTTGATGTGCTGAGCCAAGACCGGCATACCAAATGACTTGCATGCAGGCTGGACACTTGTGCATGGACATAGTCTGACTGCTCGGTTAGTACTGCCGAATTACCAGACACTCAGTACATATACTTGACAGATGTATTTGACTTTGTCTTCCACCATTGTAAGGCTGTTGGGTGATAGGATATATCTGAGGTATTTGACTGATGTTTGGTAGAAAGAGCATTTGTCTTCTTAAGCATAAAGATTATGTTTGCATAATCATTGAAGAACTTTGCGAATGTGTTTAATATGTGAGGATTTGTCATTGGAATAGATGAGAATGTCATCCAAATAGATGATGGTGCAGTTGTCTAATAGATTGCCGAAAATGTCATTCATGAAGCACTAAAATGCTGCAGGGGTGTTAGATAAACCAAACAGCATGACAAGCCACTCAAAGGATCTATAACGAGTCCTAAAGGCTGTGTTCCATTTATCCCCTTCAGCAATTCGAATGAGATGGTAAGCATGTTAGAGATCAATTTTGGTGTGTATATGAGCCTTCTTTGGGGAGTCTAAGAGGTTGGGGATAAGGGGAAGTGGATAACAGTCCTTCTTCATAATTCTGTTTAGACTACAAAAGTCTATGCAGAGTCACAGGGAGCCATCCTTCTTGCATATGAATAGTACTGGTGCACTATGTGATGAATGTGAGGTCAAATGAAGCCCATGTTAAGGTGTTCATTGATGAAGTCTTGAAGAGATTGGAGTTCAGATACTGAGAGTGAATAGATGGGACCAAGAGGGGGTGAAGTATTATCCTTGAGGTTGATCTTGAGGTCGTAAAGTCTATAGGGTGTGTGTTATAGCCCATGCCGCCAAACAAACCCCCATTAAGCACCACAACCACCTGCACCATTTCTGGGACCCTTCCAATTGCCCAAAGCCTGAACAACAGATCTCCAGAGGTCCGACATACATCCCAAGGTTCCACGATTCTGAACCTCCGAAGACTCTGAAGTCAAGGTTCCGTTACTTTGATAACCGATGCGCAGGACCATCGCGTACCTCACTCCCTTGTTTTCTCTTTATATTGACCCCTTGTACTCTCCTTCTCCTTGTTTTATAACCGGCAAAGATAGTACAAGGATAGTCGCATGTATATAGTCTCCCAGTCGACTGGACTATTTGCCAGTATGAATATCAACTTAATTTGTGTCGTAGTTTCCGATTAGTTTCCGGTAAACTTCCCAACTCTCCGAAATTAGGGACAGATGATCGAGGAGGGCGCAACACATAGGTTGAAGCCAAGTCCCTGCGACCTCGAACCACTCGTACCACCTTATACCGAACAGCCCCCAGACTCCTGGCGTTCCGACTTCCGTTCCCCAATTCCAATTCCAATTCCAATTCCAATCCCAATTCCAATTCCAATTCTGATCCGATCCAACCCTTACCGCCTCCAGAACATGAACTTCCCCCTCGGAACCATAGTGGAAACCCCCTGACCCCTTCTGGAAGTCTCTAGCTGAGCGCCAACACGCGGATTTAACAGGGTGCTAGTGTGTTACCACACTGTTTACTAAAGACATCAGCAAAGTTGTGATAGAATTCTGTAACATGCTGTTTAATGCTATCCAGGGTGTCAGAAGAGTCAGCTGTTGTAGAGCCTCAAGCATATTTGTTGAGATCTGTGAGGTCAAGTTGAAAGGCTTGCAAACCTTCTAGCTTGCAGGCATGTATGAAGGCTTCTGCATTAACTAGGGCTATGTAAGGCACTTTCAACTTCACAGATGGTGACAGATTGCTTAGAAGTGGGATGCTAGACTGTGAAGTAGCGGTTGAGGAGTGAGGGGTTAGTATGGTAGTTGGTTCTATAGTATTGAAAGTTATACTGCCTGATATCCAGTCAATCGATGGATTATAGTAGGTGAGCCAGTTGAAGCCGAGTAGAGCAACTGCCATCCAACCATGTTATATAGAAGGTAACATTGCAAAGTTTGCTGGTTGGAAATTGTAGTGGTCTGAGTAATAGTAGAATTAGTAGAACCATTAAATAGTTTCAACGGAATCAGAGGAACAGAGTTAGTAGGCAAAGAATATTTTTGCACAATTTGTGATTCAATAAAGCAATCTGATGAACCACATTCAAGAAGCATAACTAAAGGAATTTTGGGAATACTAGAGCAAGTCAAGTTAACTATTAAAGAATTTTTCAGAATCTCAGAAGTAGAAGATATGTGAGAAATAGGAAAAAAGGCATTCAAGAAGAGCATGTGAGTGAGGCTAACACAATCCTCAGCTTGTGCATTTCCAAGTTTGCTGCTTATTTTTTCAAATCCATTGCCTTGGTATCATTAGCTTTGGTATCAGTTGTGCTTGCCTTTTTCATGTGTGCTTTTTGTTTTGTTGTTATTGTTGTTGTTATAAGAAGTTGATGATTGAGAATTGGATTTGGGGCAGTCCTTGGCCATGTGACCTTTTGAAGCACACAAGAGACACAGTCCCACGTCAATTTGCCTTTGACATTCTTTGGGCAACAGCTTCCTATCTTTTCCAAGCTTGGATGAAATGTCATTAGCGTTGTTGTTATTGTTGGAAGACTTATCATTGCCATTCTTCTTTGCCCCCTTCTTACTCCTCTTGTTGTTTGAGTTGTTGGAATTGAATGACGAATGATTGTTGTTATTGTTGTTTGAGTTGGAGCAATTGGATGTGGATGCATTCATTTTGAAAAGAATTTCCAAAGTTGTTATACTCCTTGCATTCCCAGTACCTGCTGTCAATTTCAAGTGAAAACTGTCTGAGCTCGGTGAGGGTTTTGAATCAAGGGAAGTAAAGGAGGCTGTCCTTCATGTGCTTGGCCAACCCTTTGTATGCCGCATGTGCGAGGGCAGTGTCATTCCACTGAGTATGAGTGGAGGCTCAGATGAAGTCGATGAAATAGCATGCTGCTTGATGATGATCCTTCTTGACTATCTTGCTGAGTTCAATTTCTGCTTGCGTAGCATTGTTAAATTGTCAAGCTTTGGGTACTGATGGACTTCAGTACTGCCGAGGGTTTTTGGGTGGACAATGGCCAAGTCCTGCAGGCCAAGAGTAGTGGCATTGGCTTCAACGTACTCGTGCATTATGCCCTACCTGCTGTGCATGCCACTGATTTGCAACAGACAGGTACTTGGGAGGATGTGGTTATTGTCCACAACAAATAAAATTAGAATAAAGGGATGCAAAACAGAGATAAAACAATAAGGGATAAGATAATAGAAATGTGGCCAGGATAGGACAATAGGGAGTGGCCAACTATAAAACAATGGGGTCCTGGCCGAGGATAATACAAGGACAGGAAGTCCCAAGGGGAGATGGACCAAAGGGTGAAGACAAGGAGTGTCGATGGTGGACATGCCTAGCTGAGACCAGCGTACCAAGTGTTATGCATGTGGTGTGGGCACTTGGTCATGGATATAGGGTGGTTGCTCGGTTGCATTGCCGAGTGGATGGTTCTCAGTATGTGTACTTGACATAAATGGTCCAAAGTTTGTCTTGAGTTCAGATCAAAAGTCTTTCCAGACCCTAATCCAACTAGGTTTGGATTGGATTTTGCCTAGAATGGCAGGCTCAAAGCACTGAAGTGCAGGGCTGGTAAGGTACAAAATGGCATATTGGACCTTCGATACATCCGTATTGAAAGCAGACAGATGGTCTCAAAAGTTTAGTGTGCACTGCAAGAAGAATGTGTGAAGCTTAGCTTAGTTGGTGCCATCATAGACCTCAGGCTCGCAAATATTGTCATGATGGCCAGGATTGGGGCTCTGTCTAGGAGGTGGTTGGGCTAATCACTCAACTAGTTTTTTGATGATCTTGTTGGCATTAGCATTCAAATTGATAGTGGAGTCTGTATCGTCTGTGTCATTATTGTTAATTGGGTCTGCATTATCACCGTCCAGAGGTCCAGGAGGAGGGTTTCTGCCTGACAGGCCAGCTTCATGATTCAAAGGTTGTTCTGACAGTCATTGAAGCTTAGAAATCTCCTTCAACTGATTCAGGACTTCTACAATATAAGGTAGATTGCAGATGGTTGATTGGGTATTCATGATGGTTAAAATATGTGAAGTGATATGTGAAGTGCGATCAGGTGTAGAAGTCAGAGAATACTGTTACAATGTAAAAGAATGATGTAGTCATAATAAAAGTAATATCTCCCAAAGGTGAAGCAATGGTGAGGTTCTGAATAGGGTTTGGTTTCAACTTGTGTATTGTGCCTACCAGATCACACTGGAAGCAAGAATGGAAATGAAGTCTAAGATGAATGGAAAGAATCTTAGTTGAAATCTTAGTTGATTATCTGACTGAAGACTGAACTACTAAATATACAGGATCTTTATACTACTTTCAAATCTATGAGAAGTTAACTAGATTCCTATAATAGATAAGAAAGTCCAAGGATTATGAAAAGCGAGAACAGAATACTATGTCCCAATCTTAAACTCCATTACATTAAGGGGTGATGTGTCACCCCAATTCCCAATGGAGTTACCCTATAAGGAATGTAGTAGCAGATTGGATATCAGAGATAGAACAGAATTGCAAATAAGGAAAGTGGAGTAGAACATAATGAAGAAAGTATTAAATGTAAATAAAGTGAAAATGAATTTGTAAGCATGTGGAGATTGACGTAGATGAGTAGAGCATATTGAAAGTTGCATGTGACACCAAGATAGATACATAAGGTGCATTGAATTTGAGGGCTGAATAGCATGCAGTTGAATAGGTGAGTGAGGGTAGGGTTGGGCTGAACAGGCTGAATTGAATAGTTGGGCATGCCAGTGCAGCAGTCCCTAATAGTCCCACTGCCATCATTTGGGAAGGTTATTATCAAACCCCTCCTTTGTGAAGACCCCTCTAAACTCTTCCAGGTAGTGTGCTGGCACCATTTCTTCCACTGTCCTCCTCTTCTTCTCCTTCTGTCCCTCCTCTGCCAGCTTCTGTGAGTGTGTCCTGGCTACATGTCCTTCCTCCTCTTCTCCTGCATCCTCCTCCTCTACATCTGCTCTTGACATTCCACATTCCAAGGGACATTGGTCAAATGTCATATCTCCTGTCTTCTAGTTGACACTTGGGTTATGCTTCTGAAGCCAATTGAAGCTAACAATGAGGTATGGTGACTGCAAAAGGGAAGACCTCTGAATGATTCTTTATCCTGACTATGAGGGTCACTGTATAGGTTATCGGTTCTCCTTCATTGTGAGTTCCATCTACATTGTAGATGGGTAGTGGTCTTGGGAGTCTTTCCATTGGCAAACACTTTGCTTTTGCAAAGCCTTTATCGATATAGCACCCTGTTGCCCCACAGTCTAGGAGTGCTTCAATTGTGAATCCTCTTTTTTCCATAAGTGTTTCAATAGTGGTGGGTATTATCACTGAAGATTAGTTGATTCATCTGACCCACTGTTTCCTTCCCCTAAGTTCCTTGACCACGTCTATGCTTTCCTCTCTTCTCATCCCTTATATGGCTTCTTGTTGGGGATTGGGAGATTCTCTAACAGATAGGAAGGGTCATCGGATCAGGGATCAGCTCAAAGGAATCAAAACCTCTCTCACTCAGACAATAATTCAACAAATCAGTCTTGATTGACTACCAAAAAAATATAATAAATTTGGCTGGCCATTTA
>QLPG01010915.1:0-21236 GCA_003314385.1 Gomphus sp. MG54 | reverse complement strand
CAGGCAGGTTCTCTGTCATCGGCGTCACCGTAACCAGGTTGATGCTGTGATATATTGGAAGAAGTGGCGTGAGAAGGCGAGAAAACATCGGACTAGGAGTGCGAACGGTAATTTAAGCTTAGCAATGGCAAGTGTTGAGCTTATCACAGCAGCAGCTCCCCCTGCATAACACAAGATAAGTTTAAATACGGGTAATCATAATAGGGGCATCAGACTTACCCATGTCACCACGCATGAGTTTCATGTCCTGCAAAAAGGGGCAATCATGAGTATATGCAAGAGTGCGAAAGACTTAAGGTCTTTAGAAGGGAGAAAGACCTTTCCGGGCTTAAGAGATATTCCTCCCGAATCAAACGTGATACCTTTCCCTACAAAGCCCAGAGGTTGTGCGTCTTTAGAAGGAGCTCCTTTATAGTGGCTATAGATAAATGAGACAAGGAAAAAGCCATTAACGAGAGGGGATAGTATACATTTCTAGGACCTTGGCAGGTTCGGCAGTTCCATGTGTCACCGATAAAAAGGTGCGCTGCAAATGATATTTATTTGGTTGGAGATTCCAAATGAGAAATAACACTTACCATGCCTTTTGCTTGCGCCCAAGCTGAACAAAAGGAAAATAAGAAATCAAGTTCGAGGGGAGAATCGAGTTGAGAAAATACAGACCTTCATCGTGAACGAAGATTTCGACGTTCGGGATACCTTTAAATGCTTCCTTGACACGTTCACAAAATGCCTGACACCTCATTCATTGCATTTGTATCGTGAGAAAGAAGACCACGACTCACTGTGGGTGTCAGGATGTTTGCAGGTAGTTCCATAAGCTGTCCAAAATCATTCTGAATGTCCGTTTTACCATTAATGACGAGAGGCCTCACCTCTCGTGCAAAGTTCTGGCCGTCACCGTACACAATTCCAGTACTCCATCCTAGCTCGGCCTGAGATGTAGGGTTGCTGAGTGGCTGCACCACTACGGTCGGGTTCTTGTCGTCCTCCTTGGTACGCATGGTAGTAAATTTGTACAAGCCAAGTTTCGCAGCAACAGCTAGATACAATAATCAGTACTTACGATGAGATTTTATAGCAGATACACACCAGCAGCGTGTGGATCGACTGAATCGTCGATAGCAACGGTTTTGGCTCCCGCATCTCTGAGCTGCTTGATCCCATTGCCAACCGCCCTCCTTACGGCTTCTCGCTGGCTGTTGTCAGGTTTGGTGCCATATCCCTCGCCCAAAGATACAAGAGCTGTCAACACTTCCGGCTTGCCTTGGACCTGGTTGTAAAAGAGTTTGGTCTCGCCCGTCTTATTCTTGGGGCGTGTTGTTGCCCAAAGTTTATCTGGAGAGACAAGGGGATGCTTAGAAGTAGGGAAAAGGAGATATGCATCTGGTGAGTTGGTGGTGGACATTCTTCTAGTGAAAGCTCTGGGAAAGAGGCGAGCTGGGAGAATCATGCATCCAGCGCCTAATATGTGATATTTGATATTATTTGTAAGTGGTCAAAAATATACAAAACTAGTGTGAGAGACTTGGTTCATCAACCCCCACGAATAAGTCTTGTCAATTATCGTTCTTACTTTGCACCAATGTGAGATCATTGTTGAAGTCTGTACAGGATTAGCTCAGTCGATTTGCATAAACGACTGAGATTAGTATCTACCTGTACAGGATTGGCTGTACGACACATGATATGTAAGTTATAGGAATAAATGAGAACGAGATAGGTCTCACCTCAGTCGATGTGGATAAACGACTGAGGGATGAAAATATTTTTACAGCCACTCTTATAGGGATGGGGACTGTGGACCGAAGGTATGGAAAAGTTAACTATAGCAACATAAAGAAAAAATAGTAAATGTGGACTTATTCCACTTTCAACAGTCATAACTCGACCATATCCCTGAATTTCATTACGAACAACTTGTAGAGTATACCGTACAAGAGACGTTATGCAACTCCACTCTAGCTTCAAAGGCTGTCCCGTAAGGGATTCTTGTTGATAATAGTTGAATCTTCTTTCGAGTTCTATAAGGCTAATCACAGTAAAACCCCAATTTATGAGCTGTTACACTGGAACAAATCATATCCCTTTACCTCACTTGAAGAAGCTCTAACTCTATTCTGATCATACTGAGAAATGGATTTTTACAGAATGCTCATGAAGATGCCAGAAATGGGTTGTTAGTTAGGTGGATCCACCTGGATCATGGATCACCTACAGACCAGGTACATGAACAGGGTAATGAATGGTTGGACAAGGTGATTCATTTAGCCAAACAATCATGAGTTTGATCTATGTTATCCCACCTGGGATTCTTGTCAAAACAATTACTCACAAGTGTCTTCTATCCAATTATCCAATGGAGGGTGGCTTTAGACCTCTCACTACACATATTCAGATACTGAACTTCACTTCAAATTATTGGTTGAATGTGGATACTATGGTGATCATGGTTTCACTGAGGATCAGTGGAACACACTGAACCCCCATGTCAAGTACATGTACTGAGATCCCGGTAATTTGGCAGTGCCAACTGAGCAGTCATCCTACATCCACATACAAGTGTCCATGCCGCATGCATGTCACTTGGTATGCCTGTCTTGGCTTGGCACATCCACCACCCACACTCCTTATCCTTACCCCTCACATACTCTATGCCATTCACCATCCATTAATCCTATCACGCCTACTCCTCATTCCTGAATCTGCCTCACCTCAGGACTTCCTGTCCTTGTTTTATCCTTGGCTACAACCATTGTTTTATAGTCTGGCACTCCCTATTGTCCTTTCCCTGGCCACATTCCTATTATTCTATTTTATTGTTCTATTCCCATTTTGATTCCTTCATTCTAATTTTACTCGTTGTGGACAATACTCACATGCTCTGCATACCTTATTGTCCATAGGGAACGGCATGGGTCACCCACGGGTCAAATGTGGGTGACCCGCACCCGACCCATGGGAAACCCGAACCCATCAACCCATGGGTTTTTTCCTATGGGTCAATGGGTGTCAGGTGTGCGCTGCACCCACACGTGCTGATGCGAACACACCGTACGCACATGCGACATGCGACATGAACACGCCGTACGCGCACATGACATGCGACATGAACATGCCATACGTGCACATGACGTACGACATGAACGCGCCATACGCGCACGCGACATACAACACGAACGCGCCGCACACATGCGTGTATGGCACATTGGTATCAGTGTGTGCGCGGACGGCGTGTTGGCATCGGCGCGTTGGTATTGGCGCGTTGGTGTCGGCACGTTGGTATCGGTGTGTGCGCGTATGGCACATTGGTGTCGGCGCGTGGGGGTACAGGGCGGTCGTGTCAGCGCGGTCGTGTCATACACGTGCATGTGCACGTGTACATAGTTGAGGGGGCAGGTTGGGCCGGGTCACGGGTGCTCCCGGCTTGACCCGCACCCAAACCCAGGGGCACCTGACCCGGTGACCCGTGCGGGTTAGCCTAACCCATGCTATTCCCTAATTGTCCAACATTCCTTATTCCACATGTCACTTCTTAAACCTATATAAGTAGGGCATGCATGTACATATTTCCTCATTCTGGGTATTGACTAGGCTTAGGCCCCTTGTCTCCTCCTTCCTCTGTGAAGTCCTCTACTTGGGCCAGCACTTTAGTACCCCCCAAGTACTTCCTCTGTCCCAAATTGGTGGCATGCACAGCAAGTAGGGCACAATGCACGAGTACATTGACACCAAAGCCACTACTTCTGGCCTGCAGGACTTGACCATTACCCATCCTCATCTTTGGCATTACCAAAGCTTGACAGCTTTGACAGAATTCCCAAAGCCTGACATCCCAGCTGTGAATGATGAAGATACACCGACAATGGACATGCCAACATCCCCACAGTTACAAACTTAGGGAAACATAAGATGATTCTCAGCTATCCCTGGCTCTGTGATCACATCCTGAAGTGAACTGGAAAATGCAAGAGGTTACACTAAACAGGTGCCCCCTCCAATGTGTCATGACCTCACTGAAGTCATATCTGCCCTCATCCCTGGCTTTAAGCACATGGATGCATTCTCCTTTTCAGGCAAACCCCACTTGTTACACATGGTTGTATTTCCATTTTCAGCAAACCCTGCTCATCCACCTATCCTTAACCATCAATCCTCTGCCACCAATCCTCAGCCCTCCAATCAGACGCCATGCCCTCTGACTGGACATAGTGATTGGCACAGGAATTGGAAATCCACACAGGTAGCAGGTGTCAAGTACATATACCGAACGTCCGGTAATTCGGCAATGCCGACCAAGCAGTCAGACTATGCCGATGCACAAGTGTCCAAGCCACATACAAGTCACTTGGTACACTGGTCTTGGCTTGGCACATTTGCCATCCACATTCCTCATCCACATCCCTCATCCACTTTATCTCATTCACCAACCATTAATCCTACCCCATCCTGTTTTGGAACCCAAGAAGCTGTGACAAAACTTTGGTGTGAACCAAGGCAAGTCAAGTTCTCCGACAAGATGCAGGAGGACAACAAAATACACCTGCACAGGCTATTTTTACGGAGAACCCAATTAAGAAATTATACTCCCGAGATTTACGTAATCTGTTATCACAAGAGTATTGCAATAAAGATTGAATGAAATCTCATGTAGCTGTGCAAATTGTCTTTATTGATTCTGATCTGGGTCGTTTGTCCAAAGAGAATATTTAAGGGGGTCTTGTCAGGTATCCTGTTCATTATGTATAGAATTAATAGTTTAAGAGTGTTAAACTTTTAGTTCTAGACTGGGTTAGATTTAATTCCACTTTTTTATTTTTTATGTGACTTTAGTTTTTAAAGAGGTAGCCTGCTACTTCGGTAGCAAGGTTAAGGTTCACTCTTCCGAACAAACCTTATTCAACAGGTCTTCTGACCCGTTGTTGAGTGTCTGGTCTTTGGTCCAGTTACCTAAGCAGACTTCGGTCCACTTATGAGAGTGCTGCTGGCACTGATTTGATCCTGAGGATTAAGATGGGTGAAAAAATGATTGATTCTTTTACGCTACAAAACTAGTCACTATATATACTAATTCTAAGCTGATTATGTAACTCCCTGATAAGGCAAGACCTTCCTGAAATTAGTGGAAGGGTGTGGAAAGGAATGGAAGGTCCTGGAAGCCTGTGGCAGCTACAAGTCACCCTGTAGTCATGAATGAGTCACCCCATAGTCATGAATGAGTCATGTTCCCACAGCTAGTAGTCTCGTGACTGGTCAAGTCACGAAATATTAATAGTAAGTAAGCCGAGCTTCTGGGCTGACCTAAAGTGTAATAGCTATTACCTAAGCCCAGGAATTTGTTATACAATTGAGTCTTGAGAGCTTGAGCCAGCAGTTTGACGCCATTTTCCATGTATAAGTGTTTGGCGCCTGGCTGTGGGTCCTAGTGGGTCCAAATAGAAATAAGCGAAAAATATAAGTGTTTTTGAAGTATTTCCTTGGGCTTTGAAGAGCTTGATAGTTTAAGAGTTAATTACTTTGAGTAATTCACTCTTAGATGGCCAGCCAAAATTATTGTATTTTTTGGTAGTCAATTCAAGACTGATTTGTTGAGTTATTGTCTGAGTGGGAGAGGTTTGGATTCCTTTAAGCCGATCCCTGATCCGATGACCCTTCCTATCTGTTAGAGAATCTCCCAATCCCTAACACATCTACTCCTTCTTCCTCAACCCGCCTCACCTCAGGAAATCCTGTCCTTGTTTTATCCTCAGCTACAACCCTATTGTTTTATAGTCTGGTACTCCCTATTGTTCTATCCTTGGCCACATTTCTATTATTCTATTTTCATTGTCATATCCCCATCTATATTCCTTCATTCTAATTTTACTTGTTGTAGATAATACCTCCACATGCTCTACATACCTTATTGTCCCATATTCCTTATTCCACATGTCACCTCTTGAACCTATATAAGTAGGACATGCATGTACATACTTCCTCATTCTGGGTATCAACTAGGCTTAGGCTACTTACCTTCTCCTTCCTCTGTAAAGTCCCCTACTCGAGCCAGCACCTTTGGCACTCCCCGAGTATTCCCTCTGTCCCAAATTGGTGGCATGCATGGCAAGTAGGGTGTAATGCATGAGTATGTTGAAGCCAAAGCCACTACTCCTGGCCTGCAGGACTTGGCCATTCCCCATCTGACCTCTCGGCATTTCTGAAGCTTGACAGAAAGTATGGGTAGTATGGGTAAGGCTCAGGGTCAGGATTTCCAACCTGGCCTAAACCCATACCTTCAGGCAGGTTTGACACAGGTTTTTAGTCAGCACTTTGTAAGCAAAATTATTATCTAAGCCTAGATGCACCCCAGTCATGTGACTGTACTCAAAATCAATATATTTTCATATTTTAAAAAACCAGAATTTTATTTAAAATATTTTGTGGCTGATGTAATCAAAGTTCAGCACCAACCTCACTTACATCAGCAACATGCAGCCAGGGACACATACCACGTCCACACATGAGATCAATGGCAACTTGACAACTCACATTCTACTCTATATGGTCAATAGCCTTATGAATCCTAGAGACAGTAGGATGCAATGACCCAATTGCATACAACATGCATGCATCATGTTAAATCAATGTGTCAGTGCTTAGCTAGAGGCTTCTGGAAGAGTTTCAGGAAGGTTCCAAATGATTTCTGAAGGGGGGTTTGCACTCCAGAGGTGGAGGAACTAAAGGTTGTTGGTTCACAATCGGAATCGGAATGGGGATGGAGAGACAGGAAGTGCTGGGGTCCTTGGGACTGTTCATGGTATAGGGTGGTATGAGTGGTTCGAGATTGCAGGGACTTGGCTTCAACTTATGTGTTTCACCCTCCTTGATCGTCTGTCCCTAATTTCGGAAAGTTGGAAAGTTTACTGGAACTGAATTGGAAACTATGACACAGAATTAAGTCAATATTCATACTGGCGAATAGTCCAGTTGACTGGTAACTTATATACATGTATCTAGTCTTGTACTATCTTTTGCCAAGTAAAGACAAGGGGGGAAGAGAGTACAAGGGGCAATATAGAACAAAAAACAAGGGAGTGAGGTATGCGATGATCCTATGCATCATTTATCAAAGGAGCAAAACCTTGACTTGCGAATCTTTGGAGGTTCGGAAACACGGAACCTCAGACTGATGCATTGGAGTTTGGAAAGTGGTTATTCAGGCCTTGAGTGGTCAGAAAGGTTCCAGAAATGGTGCGGGTGGTTGTGGGGTTTACTGTGGGTTTATTGGTGGCATGGGCCATAACACATTGCACACACACATGTATGACTGTGTATCTCTAATAGAATGACTAGAGGGTATATGGGTGTGATTGATTTTGTGATAAGAGTACATGGCTAATCCATATTTGCCAGTGTGACAGCATGGCACCTGGTACGCATGACCTTGCCAGCTGGGCATGCCATATGGCACAAACTCATCCCCATCACCATGGATGAGCACCCTGCACCTGCATCTGCAATTGCTCCAGTTCCCACCCACAAGCTCCCTACACCAGCCCCATTGTACACCCTGGCAAACAAAAAACTCAACTACCCACCCATAAGCACACCAAGAGCTGCATTGACTTGGCAAGTGCAAGTAGTGAGGTTCCCATCAATGTTTCTATTTCCTTTTCCTTTCATTTTTCTTTGGTTGTCCATTTGGGTGCCAAAATCCTTGGTAACCCACCTGCATGTTTGATTGAATCGGCATCTGCTCATAATTCATTTGCTTCTCGAAAATCCCTGCTATTTTTCCCCTGAGAATTCTTCTGATCTAGTACTGCTAATTCAGTTATTACTGAATATATAGACATATCTACTAGATCTTCTGTCAGGACAATTCCAGGCCACCCATCCATCTGTCACATCACTAGATTGGTGGGTTGGCAATATTCAGTCACAACTTGCTCACCTACTATAATGTGTTGATTAACAGGATATTGGGCAGTATTACATTCTGTCATGCCACTAACATTTTTAAGTGCATCCCTATAGCCTTGGTCCAGTCAGCACTTGCCACCGCTCCAATGGCCTCACCTAGGATCCTGTTCCATTGCTAGAAGCTCTGCTAATAGCTCTAGTCAATGCAAGTGCCTTTGCCATGCTTGTATACCAGAAAGGCTGGCAAGCTTTTCAAGCTTTTTAGCTGGGACTTGGCACGTTCGGCCAAGGTCCTTTCCATCCATCCCCATCCATTTTTTCTTCATCCATTCCATATATTCACATTATTTGCTCTCACCACTCTTTTCTATTCTCCTCAGCTAGAAGCCAATACTTTTACTAGATGGTGGGACATCTACCTAAAAAGGGGGGGGTGACTAGCTAGATACCCTTCAAACTATGCAATCTCTCCTCCTGAAGACATCCCTCTCCCAAAACTTCCCTCCATGTACCCCTCTATACTTTCTGTACCAACCTTAATTCCCATCTATTTTGACCCTACATCATCCCGACCTTAATTCCATCCTGAATTCCCCTCTTCTTCAACCTCCTGACACTCTATTCCTAACCTTACGATCACACCCACTCCTGACATCTTTCAGTCTATCTGTCACCCTCTCTTTCCTTCCATTTACCACAACCAAGACAGCCAAATGTCTGAGCCCCCATCTCACTTGTCTCTTCCTCCTCTTATGCTTTTCTTTTTCCCTTTTTTTTTTACTCAAAGAAAATATACAACAATTTGTATTTGTTGGAGACTATTCTAAAGTCTCATCATCATCATTCTCCCTCATCTGTCCATCTCCCTTCTCTTCCCCCTTATCACCATCATCCCCATCATCCTCCAGTTGGTCCTGCTCTGGCCCCTCCTCTCCTCCTGACTCTCCTGCTCCCCCAAACTTCCTGAACCTCCTGAACCCTGTGCCGGTTCTCACCCAATAAAACCACCATGTAACCTAAAACTGCACTCCCTCCACCAAGTGGAGGAGAAGCTGATTCATCCTTGCCTGACCCTCTGTCAGGCCTTGAGAATGCTGACCATGCATGGGCTGAGCACTATTACAATAATGCTGGCTTTACGATGTTGGCAGGAATCAGCCACATCCTGGAGACTGATCTGGGTGGCTTGGCTTCAACATACTCATGCATTGCGCCCTACTTTCCATGCATGCCATTGATTTCTGACAGAAGAAATACCTGGGAGGTGTAAGGGCAACCCTCTTGCAGCCTCTAGGAGGTATCTCAGAGGCAAGCTTCGCAGGGGGAATCCAAAGGTTTTAATTATAACTACTATCTAATTACACATGGGGTCCTCACCTAAGCAGGGGGAATCTAAAGAGGAAAGTCTAAGGATCCCACCGCTGGTGAACCCCTTTTATACTCTTATGTAAATGGTCCATGCACTAGTTTACAAATCGATACATCGGAGTTTGTAAAGCCAACTTCCTGGTACTAAGTCCAAGGTTTGGGTGTTTATTCCAGGTTCTATTCCCCATGCTTTAAGATCAGTCTTGCTTCTGCTCGGTGGTTCTCTCAGACTTGGGCATTTACCCTTGGAGTTGGTCGGAGTTCAAAATAGGACCTCGGACCTGTATCAGGCCTTGGAGTTGGTTGGAGTTTGAAATAAGACTTCGGACTTGAATTAGCTTTTGGAGAAGGTTGTCCCCTGATATCACCCCCCCTTCTAGAGTGCTGTGTCCTCATGGCACAAAACGATAGAGATTCGAAGGCTGTTGTTTGGATCCTCTGAGGTGCTCCTGGATGTTGCAGGTAGAACTCTTGTATTTTAGTGGGAGCATTCATGTCTTCTTCCTTCACCCATGTATTCTCTTCATATCCGTACCCCTGCCACTTTACTAAGAAGTAGAGTCCCCCTCGCATCAGGCGACTGTCCAACACTTTTTCTACCTTGTAATGCTCCTCTCCCTCTATCAATTCCGGTGGTGGAGGCAGTTCGGACCTTCAGCCTGGAATTGGATCTTCAGGGGCCAGGAGGAGTTTGACCACATTGAAGACAGGGTGGAGCCGAGAGAGGGATTGTGGAAGTCGGAGCCTGTAGGTATGTTTTCCCACTTTTTTTTGAATGGTGTATGGTCCCAAGTATCGGTGGCTCAATTTCTGTGAGGGTCGTTTTGTCCAGATGTCTGAGGCTTCTAGGTACATTCTGTCTCCTGCTTGGTATTCTGGTGCTGGGGTTTGGCGTTGATTGTGGTATCGTGCCATATCATCCTTTGCTTTTGCCAGTGCTGACTTCACTTCTTCTAACGACTGTTCCATTCGCTCTTTGAACTCATTTACTGTTTCTGTCTGTGACTTCGGCTGTTGTGGTTCAAAACCCATCCGCAGCTGATGTCCCGTGTTTAACATGAAGCAAGTTTGCTGTGTGGCAGAATGCACATGATTATTGTACTAGAATTCTGCCATCGGTAGGAGTTTATCCCAGTCATCTTGTCACTCATTGACAAAGACTCAGAGGTACTGCTCTAACTCCTGGTTGACATGTTCCATCTGTGTTATGGCCCATACTGCCAAACAAACCCACATTAAACCCCACAACCACCCGTACCATTTCTGGGACCTTTCCGATCGCCCAAAGACTGAATAACCAATTCTGGATGTCCGACCTACATTCTGAGGTTCCACGATTCCGAACCTCCGAAGACTCTGAAGTCAAGGTTCCGTTCCTTTGATAGATGACACGCAGGATCATCGCGTACCTCACCCCTTGTTTTCTCTTTTATATTGACCCCTTGTACTCCCTTTCTCCTTGTTTTATGACCGGCAAAGATAGTACAAGGATAGTCGCATGTATATAGTCTCCCAGTCAACTGGACTATTTGCCAGTATGAATATTGACTTAATTTGTGTCGTAGTTTCCAATTAGTTTCCGGTAAACTTTCCAACTCTCCGAAATTAGGGACAGACGATTGAGGAGGGCACAACACATAAGTTGAAGCCAAGTCCCTGCGACCTCGAACCACTCGCACCACCCTATACCATGAACAGTCCCAGACCCCTGGTGTTCCCAACTTCTGTCCGCTCCGATTCCGATCCCAATTCCAATCCTCACCTCGGAATACAAACTCTCCCTTCGAAACCCTTTTGGAAACCTCCGAAAACCCTTCCAGAAGTCTCTAGCGAAGCACTGATACGCAGATTTAACAATCTGGCCATCTCCCTGTGGGTGGTAGGCTGTTGTTGCTGTGAGCTTGATATCCAGGAGTCGGTAGAGTTCACGGGTGAACTCCGAGATGAACTGAGGACCTCGGTCCAAGACCACCTGTTTTGGAAGTCCATGCAGTTTCCATATGTGTGTCAGATAGAGTCGTGCCTCCTAATGCTATGATAGTAGTGTTTGTGGGGAGGAAGTGTGCCCTTTTGCTTACTGAGTCAACTATGTTCATGACCACATCATGTCCATGGGCATCTGGCAGTTCCACTATGAAGTCTATGCTAATAGTGTCCCACCAAGCTTTGGGGATGGAGAGTGGTTCCAATTCTCCCATCAGAGGTTGTCTCTGGATTTTGGTCCGTATGCAGGAGTCGCAGGTTTTTACATACTGTCCCACATATTGCAACATCTGAGGCCACCAGTAGTTCCTGGAGATCAGTTCTAGTGTTTTCCATCTCCCTGCATGCCTAGCTATTCGTGTATCATGGTGCTGGGAACAATGCATCTCTGAAGGTCTGAATCATTTGGGACATAGATCCTCCCTTGGAACTGGAGGAGGCCATCCTGTTTCATCCATTTGGCAGATCGTACCGATCTGGCATGCCCCTGCTGGAGTTCTTTAACAGCCTTGGCTACTGGATCTTCCAGGCCCGAGGTCCGAAGCTTTGTTTGTGTGTCTAGGAGAATATCTCTTTCTTCTCCAACCACCATAATCCCCTCTAGAGCTCGGATTGTGAACAGCTCCAGTCGGAGGAGGATTATATTCTCATTATCCTCTGACCCAGATCCATGATCTGATCTTCTAGAGAGTGCATCTGCTTTGCCCATACTTTGTCCCAGTCGGTGATGGAGTGTGAAGTCGAAGTGGGATAGGAAGAGGGACCACCAGGCTTGCCTTTGGTTTAACTTTTTAGAGGTTCTGAAATACTCCAGGCTTTTATGGTCTGTCCAGATCTTGAGCTGGAGTTGTTTCCCCTCTAGGAAGTGCCGCCATTCCTCCAGAGCTCAGATGATGGCCAACATTTCTTTATCATGGATTTCATAGTTTCTTTCCACCAGGCTTAGGCTTTTGGAGAAGAAGGTGATTGGGTGCCACAACCCATCTTCTGGCAATTGTTGTGAGATAGTGGCCCCTGTGGCAAGGTCCGAGGCATCTGCTTCTACTCTGTATGCTCGAGAATCATCTGGGAACATCAGTATCGGGGCCAAGGTGATAAGTTCCTTAATTCTTTGGAGTGCTGCCTCCTCTTTTTCTCCCCACTTCCACAGCTCCCCTTTTTTTGTGAGATCAAAGAGTGGCCGAGCATGAAGGGAGAAGTCCTTGATGAAGTATCGGTAGAAGTTTGCAAATCCAAGGAATGACTGGACTTCCTTTCGGTTCTTTGAAGTTGGCCATTCCATTACTCCTCGGACCTTCACAGGGTCCATTTCTACCTTCCCTTCTGATATAATGAGTCCCAAATACTCAATTTGTGTTCTTTCAAACTCGCACTTTTCTTTCTGAACATAAAGTTTTTGTTCTCGGAGTTGTTCTAACACCTGGCATGTGATTCTTTGAGTTCAGCCAATGTCCAAGAATAGATGAGGATATTGTCAATGTATACACAGACGAGTCCAGCTAAGATGAGGTCTTGGAAAATATCATTCATCATCATTTGAAAAGTGGCTGGACTGTTTGTGAGCCCGAAGAACATCACCAGTGGTTCAAACAGTACTCAGTTTGTCTGAAAGGCAGCCTTCCACTCATCTCCCTCCTTGATTCGGACATTGTTGTATCCCCATCTGACATCTAGTTTTGTGAAGTACTTAGCTCCCTTGAGCTGGTTCACCAGCTCTGGAATGAGAGGGAGTGGATATCAGTTCTTCACTGTCATTGCGTTCAACTTTCGGTAGTTCTGGATGAGTCAGAGGGAACCTTCTTTTTGATGAAGAAGACTGGAGATGCCATCAGAGATTTTGAAGGCCGGATGTGTCCCGTCCGAAGGTTCTCTTGAATGAAGGTGTCTAGCTCGGTCTGTTCTAACAGGGACATAGGGTACACATTGCAGTTAGCTGGACTGTCCCCTAGTTCCAGTTCAATGGCATGATCCCAAATCTTTCTCTCTGGGAGCTCATTGAAGAATTCTTTGGCAAAGACACTCTCGAACTCTCGGAGATACTCTGGAATTTCTGCTTCTGCTCAGAAATTTTTGTAATGGGCCTCTGCCAACCTCTGGGAGGTAGTCTGTATGACTTGGATATGGTCTCCTTCTGGTGGAAGCATTACATACATCACTCTATCTCTGGACTCTAATTCATCCAGTGGGTCCTTCTCTTCTTTGTTCTCCTTGTCCATCTCTGCACTTCCTTCCTGCAGATCTTCTTCCTCTAGGAGCTTCGGAAATGGGCCAGTCCGACACTCTCAAATTTGCTTTTTCAGCACCTGCTCTTTCCTTTGTTCATCTCACACCTCAGCTCGGCAGGTGTGATATTTTGTTGGACATTGGCTCATTTTAACAGTTTGAGTCTGCCAGTCAATCTCTGGATTATGTTCTTCCAGCCAGGTAAAGCCTAGGATTAGGTCTTGTTTTCCTAAGCTGGTGACCGCGAATGTTGTTTGCTCCATGTGTCTATTTACTTGGAGGATCATGTCGACAACTTCCTTGATGGCTCTTGCCTCATTTGGTGATCCATCTACATTGTAAACCGGAATGGGCCTTTGCAGTTTCTGAGCGGTGAGATGGTGTCATTCTACATAGCCTCTGTTTATGAACTGTCCAGTGGCCCCACAATCCACAAGGGCGGGTCACGACTTGACCTCTGCTGTGTCGGTTGTTTGTATCTCCACTTTGATAACTAGGGATTTCAGACTTGGGGTGGTGGCGACCACATATCTCTTTGGAAGTTGCTTTTCTCATTTTTTGAGTTCTATCCGAGTTTGCTTTGGTGGAGCCTCCAATAATTGTGCATCTTTTGATGGCTGCTCTTCTGAAAGGGGATGTGTAATAACATCACTCTCTTTTTCCAGATACAAGAACCTATTATGTACAGGCAGTGGGGGCACACGATTCACCCACTGCTGGCCCCAAAATCCTCCTCATCTTCTCTCTCTTCTTTCCTTTCTGCTCCCTCGGGGTTCTTTGATACTTCCATTGAGGTTACTTCTGATATTCCTACAAGGTTCAGAAGCTTGGGGAGCAGCTCTAATTTTTCCTCTGTACTCATGGTTTGGATGTTGAAGGATAATGGGCAGTCCCATGTGTAATGCTGTGAAAGGCAACAAATTCCCACAGTGATGTGTTCTTCCAACTGGGCCAAAAGGCCACTATGCCAGGTTATCTGGCATTAGTCTGTGGGCACTATTTAATCAGCAACTTGTTACATGTATTCACCAACCATTGCAATGGTATGTAACAAATGCCCAGGTTTTCGGCATTGGTGACAAACCCCTGGGGTGGAAATTTTAGCTCGGGTCCAGTCTACTTCCATTGGGGTCGGAGCTTCTTTCAGAGCAATTGGCAATGGTGCTGGGACTCGTCAGGGTAGTTCTGGGGAGTGAAGGGGTAGTGTTGGCATCTTCAGAGCTCTGAGAATGAACCTGGGAGACATGTTGTTTGATTGGGCAGGGGTCCAAAGTTGACTGCAATGAGCCTCTGTGAATGCTTCATTCGCTTCCTGGTCCCAGGCAACCCTTTGTGCCACCTCCTCATACCATCCCTCAGGATCATCAAAGCTTGGGGTTCCACTTCCCAGGAGGGCAACTTTTGTTTGTATTCCCAGTTTGAACCCTCGACGGAACTTGATCACAATCATTTTCTCATCATTGTATTCTGTGAGGTCCACCAGTTCTATGAATCGGTCAATATATTCTTCTACCGAGTCTTTGCCTTGGTACCAGCCTGTTCCTTCTAGTCAGATGAGGGCAGAGAGTTGTTCATTTTTCAGGCAGAAATTTTGTATGAAGTCCGATTCAAAGACTCTCCAGTCCAAGTAGTGGGGATGTCTGTTCCTCTCACTTCGGAGGATTTTATTTGCAAAGCAGGCTGCTCTATCAGAATTGGAGTAGGAGAGAGCCCAGTGTATCCGAGACTGGCTGTTAGGGAATTGATCTCCACATATTGCAAAGTAGATGTTGCAGGAACTGAGGAAGGCCCTCCCTTTCTCTCTGTCTCCATCAAAGTCCGATGGTGGTGCAACCCTGATTCTGGAGTTTCCTTGTAAGGTAGTAGTACTCCAAGCATCTGGAAAACATGCACTCGGAGTTGGGTCATCCTCTAAATTTTCTGAGTTTAACCCCTGGTACATAGGGTTATTTAGTTTGGCCATGATTTCCCTAAGGGCTTCATTTATTATGGCATTTGCCATTCGGTTTTTCGCCAGTTCTTGCTCTAACCTCTGCAATCGTTCCTCGGAGTCCATGCTGAAGGTGAGACTAGTGGGATATCCATGGCTCTGACTATAGAGGAGGGGGAGTCTGGAGTCAGGTACATGCAGGAGTTGGTATTCTCCGAATCGCTTCCATTGAGTCTGAAACCACCTATGACTGTGTTGCAACATGGCTCCTGGTCCTTATTGGAGAGACTTTCCTGCTGTAAGGGCAACCCTCTTGCAGCCTCTCGGAGGTATCTTGGAGGCAAGCTTCACAGGAGGAATCTGAAGGTTTTAATTATAACTACTATCTAATTACACATGGGGTCCTCACCTAAGCAGGGGGAATCTAAAGAGGAAAGTCTAAGGATCCCACTGCTGGTGAACCCCTTTTATACTCTTATGTAAATGGTCTGGGCACTAGTTTACAAATCAATACATCGGAGTTTGTAAAGCCAACTTCCTGGTACTAAGTCCAAGGTTTGGGTGTTTATTCCAGGTTCTATTCCCCATGCTTTAAGATCAGTCTTGCTTCTGTTCAGTGGTTCTCTCAGACTTGGGCATTTAGCCTCAGAGTTGGTCGGAGTTCGAAATAGGACCTTGGACCTGTATCAGGCCTCGGAGTTGGTCGGAGATTGAAATAAGACTTCGGACTTGAATTAGCTTTCGGAGAAGGTCATCCCCTGACAGGAGGGTGCTGAGGGTACTGGCCTGAATAAGGACTTCAAACGGGAGGGGAGGAGATAAGGAGGCTTATGTCAAGTTGATATCCAGAATGAGGAAGTATGTACATGCATGCCCTATGTTAAGAAGTGAGATATAGAATAAGGAATGGAGAATAATCAGGTATGTTGAGCATGTGGGGGTATTGTCCACAATGATCAATAATAGAATGAAGGAATGTAAACGAGAATAGAACAATGAAAATAGAATAACAGAAATATGGCCAAGAATAGGATAATAGAAGGTGACCAACTATAAAACAATAGGGTCATGGCTGAGGATAAACCAATGACAAAATGTCCCAAAGTAAAAGGGGTCGAGGAATAGGAGTAGACAGGTAGGATTAATGGATGATAAATGAGGAATGAGTGGAATGAGGAATGGGGATGAGGAATGTGGATGGTAAATGTGCCAAGCTGAGATGACATACCAAGTGACTTGCACATGGCTTGGTCACTTGTGGGTGGACATAGACTGATAGTTGGCTGTGTGATGTGGCTACAGTGAAGGTGATATGGGGTGAGCGCTACCAGAGTCAAATTCATAACATGGTTGAGATCAACAGCTTTACTGTCAATATGTTACCAATAATGGGACCTACATGCATATGCTACCACAAACATGCCATATGCACATATGCTGATATGAATGTGCCATACATGCACATGCTACCATAAATGGGATGCCATGAACAGGACATACTCACATGTGCCACTACAAACAGGATGTATGTACATGCACCACCATGAACAGGACATATGTACATGTGCCACTGTCAAGTACACGTACCGAGACCCATTTATTCGGCATTGCCAACCGAGCAACCATCCTATATCCACAACCGAGTGTCCACGCTGCATGCATAACACTTGGTATGCTGGTCTTGGCTCGGCATGTCCACCATCCACACGCTTTGTTTTCACCCTTCGGTCTGTCTCCCCTCGAGACCTCCTGTCCTTGTATTATGCTCAGTCACAACTCCATTGTTTTATACTCAGCCACTCGCTATTGTCCTATCCTTGGCCACACCTCTATTATCTTATCCCTTATTGTTTTATCCCCGTTTTGCATCCCTTCATTCTAATTTTATCTGTTGTGGACAATAACCACATGCTCTGCATACCTTGTTGTCTCACATTCCTTATTCCACATGTCGCTTCTTAACCTATATAAGTAGGACATGCATGTACATATTTCTTCATTCTGGGTATCGACTAGGCTTAGGCCCTTCTACCTTCTTCTCCTCTGTAAATTCCTCAACTTGGGCTGGCATCATCAGCATCCCCCCGAGTTCCTGCCTGTTGCGAAACCAGTGGCAGGCACGGCAAGTAGGGCACAATGCACAAGTACATTGAAGCCAATGCCACTACTCTTGGCCTGCAGGACTTGGCCATAGTCCACCCAATACTTTGACAACACCCCTCAGCAGTACCAAAGTCCATCAGTACCCGAAGCTTGACAGCCACCACAAATGGGACATATGCACATGCATTGCCATGAATGGGATATACATGCACACATTGCCACAAATGGGACATACATGCACACATTGCCACAAATGGGGCATATGTGCACACTGGGATGTACATGCACATGTCACTATAAACTGGACATATGTGCATGCATTGTCACAAATGGGGTGTACATGCATGTGTTGCCACAAATGGGACATACATGCATGCATCACCACAAATGAGACATACACACACATGTTGCCATGACTGGGATGTAGATGCATGTGTTGCCATGAATGTACCATACATGCACACATGTGGGTGTGGCACACACCTGACACCCATCAACCTATGGGAAAGAACCCATGGGTTGATGGGTTTGGGTTCCCCATGGGTTGGGTATGGGTCACCCACATTTGACCTATTCCATTCCCTAAAAAGCAGGGGCTCACTGGCAGTGGAGTCCTTAGACTTTCCTCTTTGGATTTCCCCTGTCTAGGTGAGATTCCCACATGTATTTAGGTAGTGATTGTAAGGGCAACCTAAGCAGGTGTTCTACCCTTGGGTGGTGCAGCAGGGAAGGGGAATCCAAAGAGTTTAGTACACAACCTATGTACATAGAAACTAGCATACCTGGCAAAGGAGGATCCAAAGAGAAAACTCTAGAGAACCCTTCACCCACTACCTATGAATATATATAAGTACCATTGCTATGGCACTCCGCTCATACTATCAGGCATCACTCCCTGCATTGGCTAGAAGGGGAACTGCTTAAAGGGGTGCACACACACACATTAAAGGGGTGCATACAGACATTTAAAGGGGCACACATTGCACTTGAAGGGGTGCAAGGCCAGTCTTATTCAATCTATTCATCATTCCATCATGTTTCTATACAGTTGCAACTAGGAAACGGCATGGATCACCCATGGGTCAAATGTGGGTGACCTGAACCCAACCCATGGGAAACCCAAATGCATTAACCCATGGGTTTTTTTCCATGGGTCAACAGGTGTTAGATACGCATGCATGTGGTGTGGGAAAGTCATACACATACATATATGGTGCATGCATGTACAGCATGTACAGCATGTTTGAGTTTATGTGTATGCATGTGGTGCATTTATATCACATGCACATGTGTGACACCATGGGTTGGGCTGGGTTGTAGGTGCTCTCAGCTTGACCCAAGGACACCCAACCTGGTGACCCATACAGGTTGGCCCAACCCATGCCATTCCCTAGTTGCAACCCCCATTAAATCCTCATCACTTGGAATTGACAGGTTTGAAGGGGTGTGTTGTGGATTCATAAAGAATATCCCCTCTCCCCCCACTCAGTATTCCCAGCCATGCAATCTACATCTATCTCACATGTTCACACCCATACCTACATTGTGTCTATTCCCAAATTGCCTTGCATGCACAATGAGTATGTATTGCTGGCACATCCCAACTGCATACACTATATCTGTATTACACATGTATCGTAGCTGCATCACATAGATACCATATTTGGGTCACATGCCCATCACTATTAATACATCAATACCAACATGTCTCTGGGAAGGGAGGTGCACATTTAAAATTACTATATAAATAAAGCATGTATTAGGATAATAAAAACAATCAACAATTTCCCCAAAAACATGAGCTACCCCCTGCCCTCCAGGCAGAGCAGCCAGCTAGCTCAGCAGAGCAGCCAGCTAGCTCAGCAGAGCAGCCAGCTAGCTCAGCAGAGCCCAGCTAAAACCCCAGCAGAGTCCATCCAAGGCCAAGCCAAAGCCCTAGCAGAGCCCAGCCAAAACTCCAGCAGAGCCTAGCCAAAGCCAAGCCAAAGCCCCAGCAGAGCCCAATCAAAACCCCAGCCAAGGTCCAGCCAAAACCTCAGCAGAGCCCAGCCAAAGCCTAGCCAAAGCCCCAGCTGACACCCAAGGCCCAGCTAACACCCAAGGCCTAGCCAAGACCTGAGGCCCAGCCGAGACCCAAGCAGAGCCCAGGCAAAACCACAATTTTCCAATCCTATGTTCAACACAGCTCTATCTATTAATATCTATGAATTTACTCAAGAGTAACACTTCTCTATAAACAATATTACTTGTCTTCCTTCCCTCTAGTAACAAAACATGTACTCTTCTCCAATTTGTACACCTTGATACCCCCACATAAAATTGTCCATGTGAAAACACAGGGTACTATGAGTCTATTCCCATTATTCCCAGAGATCAACCTTGTGTCTGATGGATATGTTGAAATCACACTTAAGCATCCTTATTGATCTTATTTTATTTACAAATGAGTTGAGCCGAGTTTTTGAGACACACATGCAATACACGTATACGAGTCGAGCTATCAATTCAAACTGAGTCAAGTTGAGGCACAAACATGTGCACATATACTATTTCTCTTAAATACTGTGATGGGGGATATGGATTGGTAGATGGACTAGCTACTGTGGTACAAATTCTTGTAGCCATGGGACGTGTAGCTAATATTTTATATGATTATATGCTACTATGCTGGTGACATACAATAGGTTGATTGGATGTAAGTGCTGGTCTCAGGAGCTGGCGGCAATGTGACTGCAGGTCGTGTAGGTTGATTGTAGATGATCCACAACAATAAAGTAGATCAATAAAGGCATAAGTGTGATGTATGGCACCTATATAATTATCCCTGCTGGGTCCATAGCCTTGAATAATGACGATGGAGGTTGTGACCTGATGTGGCTTGATGTCACGTGAGTGCATCGAGTAGATATCAAATATAAGTGTAGGGGATTTTTTGGTATGAGAGACTAGTAATATTCATTGTAGTTACTTTCTCTTTATACAAGTAAATCCCTTGACTATAATATGATCTGTAATTAACGGATTGTGTGGAGCATATGCAGGGTCGGCCCACTGTGGGCTGCCCTAATGAGATCTTCATAGAAATATGACACCTGTCAGTGGTGCCCTTTGAATACAATTGCTTCTCCCTTTGTTCCCTTCTTGTCTGCAACAATTATTGCCTCTTTGAGTCGTGTCCCATGTCTCATTCTCCTGTTTCTCAGTCATCTGTCCTTGGTGACTGCATATATGCACCCCGGTTCCCTCATTTCTTGTTCCTTTGCATGTGAGTCTCTTCCCCTATGTCCCTTCTATCTCCTCCTATCTGTTTTCCCTTTGTCTCCCTCCGTATTCCATATATTCTGGTTCTTCCAGCCCCTACATCTCCTCCTCATCTGGGTGCTTAGCATCTAAGTCACCACCGGTTTGTGTCTCTTGCATGCTAGTAAGTCTGAGTACTATACTACTTTCCACTGCATGCTCACTAATACTTGTTCTGTACACTATTTTACACTATTCTTCCTTGTCATACAATCAAATATGTGGTCAAACATGTTTTTGTCCTTATTTTCTCATCCCTCACTCCCTTCTCCCCATTCCTTCCACCGTTTGTCACAACAATTTCACCACATTGAGACGAGGGATCCCTACTCCAGCCATCCAACTCCAACATCAAGTCGAGACTGAATTGTCAAGTCCATGATACCATGCTCCGATTTACTCGGCAGTACCGACCGGCCGACCCTTA
>QLPG01010908.1:0-17009 GCA_003314385.1 Gomphus sp. MG54 | reverse complement strand
ATGGAGTATTCTAGTCGGCACCGCCGAGTTATCGGGTCCTCGGTACGTGTACTTGACACATTACCATATTATAGTCTGCTATTAGAGATATTAGTTCCTCCGCATCCCTGGTTGCTGCTGCTGTGAAAAGGTGATAGTTCCGCTCCTCGTCCCACATGGGGTGGTTTCGGTTGAAATCCCCACACCATAACATTGAATCGGTCTCATGTTGGATGATGTTATGCCGCTCCACATTGATGAAGTGGTCGAGTATACGTAGAGTGTCTGAGTGCGCACAGTCATTGTAAATATTAAAAATTGTAGTCCTACCTTTGTTATGCTTGATCTGGATTGCCGTGATATCGTTCGTCCCCTTGAATGAGACTTGTGACCACATATTTGTATCTAGGTTTGCATTCACTAGTATAACTGATCTTTTGGTAGAGGTGTCAGCTAAATGGGATGTAGGATAGATTACACGCCAGTTGTGGTTTGCTTTAGTGTTACGCAAAGCATCTATGTAGGGTTCCTGCAAGAGGATGACGTCCCAGTTTTTATGTATGGCCGAGTTGATGAGGTCGTATTGGGCTTGACTGGATTTGTTGAGATTTTGTTGGTAAATTCTCAGTCTCTTTGGCGTTGGTTCTAGAGTGTAAGGCATTAGTTTCGGCCCATGGAGGGCAGCCCAGTGTCACTGTTAATGTCACCCCAGCGAGTGGTGGGGCGTATTTCTAGGCTATTGGGCAATGTGGCTGGGCTAGCCCTCTGAGATGGGGGTGCCAGATATGCTTGGCTGCTCCCAGACTCCACTGGCTGGGCATGCTGGAAGGGAATTGTCATCTGTTTATACTTACCTTTGCGGTGTGAGATTGTCCGCCACTCGTTGTTGGCATCGGCGTTCTGAGCTGTTGTTGTCCAGTTTGATAGGGGTGTAAGCTTTGGTGGCTGTGACACATGCGTCCATGGCTCTTCCGTAGGGAAGTATGGCATTTGATTCTCGAGGAGCTTGGAGTTGATCTCTTCACATCTGTGGACAAACGTAGGGCATGTTCTGTCCCAGCTAGCATGGCCCTCTGACTTGCAGGACATGCAGTGCAGCTTTCCCGGCTGAGTGCAGGCCAGCATCCTGTGCTGATCACCACATGTGCCGCAGGTGTCGTACTGTTGTGGGCATGTGTATGATAGATGATTCCAGCCTTGGCACTTGAGGCAGCGTGTAGGCTCTTTCTTGCATTTTTCCGCATATACGTGCTTCTGGCAGATTATTAGACCATCCATAAGAGCTTTGTTGGCCACTTCTGGGCTTGTGAAGGTGACCAGCGCATGACCACAAGTCTGATTTGCAGCTCGGCGATGTACTGGTTTGAGCCACCTTGCTTTGTCGATGGCTCCACATGGGAGCTTGTTGCAGCCCTCCACTGCCCGCAGTTCCTCCTCTCTGTCCAGGCCAAAATGAAGTGGGATAAATTGTAGCACAATTGGGAATAGGCGAGTCTTCATTCTGGCATCGGGAGCAAGCTTGGCTGTGAACTGGATCCAGTGCTGTGCTTCATTGATCCATTTGGCTGAATCCTCTCTCCCGAACTCAAGGAGGATCCCGCCATTGTTTAGCCGCCTTGCGCTTACAACACTGTGGTCAGTAGTTGCATTGATTTCCTGCAGGATTTCGTTAGCCCGTTTCACCAGCTCTATGCTGCCCATCTCTTCTAAAATCCGCATGCCTGGCTCCCCTGCATCAATCAGGACCTGTCAGAGCTTCACCCCCTCTCTTGCCCGCACCCTTGTATCGTAACCCCATCTGGCAGCTGCAGCATACGTCGGGCGCTGTGACACACCACTGGAGTCTCCGCCGCTATCGTCGCTCGTGGTGTGGTGCACTGGGATCTGGGCTGTCACCGCGTCAACTATTCGCTGCGCGGTTCCATCACTTTCCTGTCTCAGCTCCTCCACCATTCCCACTAGGCTATTTGTAGAGTCTCTAATTGTTGCTGTGGCATCTTCAATCTTCTTCAAAATGGGGTCCATAATCCCCTGTATATGCTCATTGATGGCAGTCGCCACAGTGGAAGCCGTAGAGCGGTCTGCTAGATCAGTGAGTAGGGCTGAAATTGCTCTCATACCTTCCTCTAGTGTTTTAGACATTGTCTGGGACTCCGCGAGGTGAAGTAGTGCCGTGGCCAGATTGTAGTACGTGATCACCTGACGTTCCGGCAGGAGTTTTTTGGCGAGCAGGAAGTCGTGCGCTGTGACTGGATCGAGGACGCCCATCGTGTGTTCTGCCTCATCCCTTCTGGTGTTCTGAGGGTCGGATCGCAGCCGGCGTTGATTATCCGACCGAGTCGCCACAACTGCGGGTGGTGTATGCCCTTTGTTGGTGGCGGCTGTCGGTGGGGCCGTCATTTTTGCTGTGTTCTGGTAGCTCTGTGAGCTTTCTATTATTTTGTGTGTATGGAGTATTATGGGGTTGTCTAGAGAAGCGTGTACGCAGGTATCTGTGTGGAATATAGGTTGAGTCCTTAAGCGCCCAGGCGATGGTGGTGGTCGGAGTGCAAAAGGCTTCCTCAAATCTGACTATTGAACGGCGCTGAATGCAGAAATACTCCACCAGAGTCTCATGGCTGATTTGGTGGGTAGGGTTTTGCCATTTATCCGCGGTATGCTTAGTCTTGAGTCAAAATTATTCTTATAGAGGTGCCAAGTACACCTTTGGCTCAGGTGTAGTGTGAAATTCTTTGGAAACAAATCGAATGAAGTATATCCTTCGATCCCACCAGTTGTGTATGGAGGGCTTCAGTGCTTTGTTCGATAATTACCTATCCACCGTATGGTCCGCCCTGAATTACTGCTATGAATGTGGCAATTTCGCTAGTATGTTGAAAGTTGGTCCCTGAGAAGGAGTGCATTTCAACGTATTCGATGCTGCGCTTGAAAATGAACGGGACGGTCCAATCATCAATCACAGAATGCTGGCGCAAAGTTGAGACGTGTTCTGAATCCGTTATATTGCCTTAACTTTCTATTCCCAAGCTATGGGAATATTTCGTGCGAATATTTGTAACTTGGACTTAGTGTGCATGCGTTGGCACCAGGTGATGGGGCGGTTTTGCTTATACATGTAGCATGTAAACAAAAGTAAACACAGAACACAGCAGAGGGCCAGTCTCTCAGAACAAATAAAATCAAAAAACACTACTGTACTCCGGATTGGCAGCACCATCACGGCAGAATTCCACTGACACAGAGACAGCTCAGGACATTCGTCACACGTTCCAGGACACAGCATCCAAATTAACTTGAGTAAGCACAGCCCGTCACATGTGACATATGACAATGATATAACTAGCTCCAAAGAATGCGTGGAATGAGAGTAAGTTACAAGCTCAACCTCACAAGGCAAGGACGGACACATGTCTTCAGCAGAGTCTTTCTCGGTGAGACACAATCAATCGTTTGTTGTCTTCCACCATTAACTTGGCCGCACCATTCCGGGGAACGAAAGCCACGGAACGATCCCCATATACCAATACAGGATAACATCAGCATTGAACCAACTTTTCCACCTGTATGTTTCACCCTCCATCATGCATCCGCTGAAACAATATCAATCGTGCGCCAGCCCTATCCCAAGATATATGCTTTGCAAACCCTAGACGATTTTGTTGAAACAAAAAACAAAAAAATCAGATCCAACGTAGAATTTATTGGCCAATACCCCGTTGCCTTTGGAGGGTATTCAGATATCTGGAAAGGCATATTGCATTTGATGAGCAATGAAAGTTGTTCCCATGAACAGGTAACCCTTATCCCACATGTCAGAAAGCATTCAACTGACACTCAGCTGCAGGTTGCTGTTAAAATTTTGCGTCACTTTAGAGGCAACGAAAACCAACCTACCTCGCGCAAGGTTCATGATCATCCAGCAGACCTACGTAATATCAACTCATATACTTTCGTAGCATTTGGTACGTGAAGCTCGGATATGGTCACAGCTTGACCACGAAAGCATTGCACTCTTTCATGGTGTTGTATATCATTCGGATGAAATACCCGGTATGGTTTCGCCATGGTACCCCAATGGGAGTGCGGATGTTTATCTTAGGGATCACCCCACTGAAAATCCCATGAAATTGGTACGTTGATGCTAATGCGGATCTTCGTCTCACATAACATCTGTGCAGATTTGGGAGATCACATTAGGTATCCAGTATTTACACGATCAAGGAATGGTTCATGGTGACTTGAAAGGGGTGAGTAGATTCCTTCATATTACAGGGGCATGCTCATCTAGCATTGCTGTAGGCCAACGTGATGGTTGACAACACCGGTCATGCCAAATTGATTGATTTTGGTCTGTCGCGACTGATCGATGTAGTTGCTGGTCCTTCTGGAATGACACGATCCACCGTGTCCTTCTCCATCCGGTGGAGTGCACCTGAGTTGGTACTCGACAGTGATGCTCAGGTTACAACTGCAGCGGATGTTTATGCTTTGGCGAGCACTGCACTCCAAGTACGTCACATATAGGTCTTTTAATCCACGTTTTGACATGGTTTGATGTGTTAGTTATTGACGGGCGATGTCCCGTACAGTTCACTTCGAGAAGTTTCCGTCATGATGGCGATTCTAAAAAAATCGCCACCGCGGAGACTAAGTTCGCCTTTGAGATATAATATTAAGCATCTGGATTTACTTTGGGAACTTTTGGAGGATTGTTGGGCCGAGGCCCACCAGCGTCCCAGTATCTGTACTATTAAAGATCGTGTATCCCTTCACTATCCATAATTACCACCGTGTTCACAACCCTTCTTTTAATTCTCCCTTTTCGAGTTGTCCATTCACCCTCTCTTGGATTTTCCTGTTCATATATCTTAATGTATGGAATTTATATATAATCCCTCAAGTACGACAAGCTTCACCGAAATTATATATATATATTGTAGAACAGGATTTCAGTTGGGTATACTCCCTTCAAAAGGCATCTTTCTGTATATATATCGGGTAGAAAATGCAGAATCCACGCCACTGATGGTGAGGGACACGTTGCTGACCATTCTAATCACTCCTGCGGGTGAAAAGGTGATATTAGCACGATATAAAGGTCTAGACAATATTTTCGCTATGACCCATATTATGAGGTTAAAGGCAGAGCTGTAGGATAAAGGTGAGTGGTTAAGTAATTGTTATATTTTTGATTATATTATTCTGAACTATATTTTTGATATTGCACACAAATGACAAGAAACATGACCTATAATACAAGGTCAATCCTAAAGGCATTGGACAGGATATGAAAGAGTTTCAGATTGATCTAACAATTTTTAGGGTATTGTTCTATCTCTAATTTTCTATGACACACTTGCTAGCTAGTTTATGTTTCAATCCCTTTGTAAACCTTTATCAACAACCCTTTACAGGCCTTGTGACCACCCTAATAAGGTAGAAGACAAATGGTTTCAACTAAGGTTATGTGACTCAAATGTCACATCCACAAGGATATGGCAACATCAACAAAAAATTATTCTGAGATGACAGATTGATGGCATAGAACTATATGTACATACTCTTGGTTTTACTTTTTGAAAAAAATCACTATTGCAAATGTAGTATATCCAATCTTTCAAACATCTTCCCAAAATTCATAATCACATTTTTAAGCAGTCTGACATTGTCAAAACCTTTTTGGTCACAAAATTTTTGCACTGATGTAATCACCTATATAAGGAAAGTTTCCATATATAGAAAGACATTCCCACAGGTAAGGTAGAGGACATATGGTCTACATTTACTCAATCATAGCAGATTGGTAAACAAGTAGATTGTGATGCCATGTCAAGTACATGTACCTGTCAGGAACCATATGCCAGCAAGCCAACTATTCAATTCAGCCCACTCAGCCCCACTCTGCTCTCGCTCGCTATTCAACATTATGCCCTCAGCCCACGGACTATATGCACCTCGTATATCCGTCTTGGCATCACATGCTCCTGTCAATTCACTCCACTCATTTACATCACATTCCATATGCTCGCTTTTCCATTTTGTCCTCATTTATGTTTAATATCTTTCATTACGTTTTGTTTCATTTTCATCTGTTCGCATTTCCGTTCACTCCTTTATGTCTGATCTGCTATTACGTTCCTTAGGGTAACTTCGTTGGGAATCCAAGTGACACATCACTCAGCAATGTCACGGAGGAGATCATTATTAGGGATGTAGTATTCTGTTTCTCGCTTTTCACGATCCTTGGCTTTCTCATTCTATTATAGGAAATCCCTTCGACTCCTAATAGATTAGAAAGTAGTATAAAAGATCTTGTACTATTAGTTCAGTCTTCAGTCAGAAAATCAATCTTGATTTTGACTAAGGTTCCTCTGTTCTCTTCTGTCTACTTCGCCTTTACGAAATTTGGGGACCATGCAGTCTAAGTGGGCGCAATGCAATACGTTGAAGCCAACCCCAATCCGAACCTCACCAATTGTCTCGCCTTTTGGGAGATTGAATATATTACGATTACATCCTTTCTCATCATCGTAACAGTATTTTCTGACTACCACACTTGATCGCACTTCATCTTTGCATATCATGACTATCATGAACACCCGCTCTACTACTCATAGTTTACCTTTTATCGTAAAAGTCCCTAGTCAGTTGCAGGAGATTTCCTCACTTCAATGGCTGTCAGAACAACCTTCAATTTGCGAAGCTGGCCCGTCAGGAGGGAATGCTTTTCCTGAACCTGAGGACAATGACAAAGAAAACCCACTCGATGACAATGATGACAATGAGCCAATTCAGAACCCTGTTCAAGTTTCAAATCCAAACCCCACTCATGTTTCTAATCCTAATCTGACCCTTAATTCCTCGACCCTTAATTCCTCATCCAGTTCGGACAAAATCGTCAAGGCTCTTGTTGATCGACTAGCCCAACAGCCTCCTAGACCTTCTATAAACCCTGGCCACCATGCCAAGGTTCACAAGCCCAAGGTTTACGACGGAACAGACCAAGCTAAGCTGCACACATTCTTTTTACAATGTGTGCTGCAACTCCAACAACTCCAACAATAAGAAGAGTAAGAAGGGGGGGAAGAAGAACGGCAACGATAAGTCTTCCAACAATAACAACAATGCTAATGACATTGCGTCCAAGCTCGGAAAAGACAGGAAGCTGTTGCCTGAAGAATATCAAAGGTGAATCGACGCAGGACTTTGCCTCTTGTGTGCTTCAAAAGGTCACATGGTCAAGGACTGTCCCAAATCCAATTCCCAATCCTCATTGACCTCTTCTTCTAACAACAAATCTAACAACTCCAACAATAAGAAAATGACGAAAGCACATGTGACCAAGGCAAGCATGTCTGACACCAATGCCGAAGAAAACACGGCGTCAGAGTTGAAAAAATCAGCTGCAACCTCAGAAATGCACAAGCTGAGGATTGCGTTAGCCTCTCTCATGTGCTGTTCTTGAACACCCTTTCTTCTAATTCTGCTATTTCTTGCCTATCTTCTACTTCTGAAACTTCGAAAACTTCGCTTATACTTAATCTGTCTTGTTCTCTTATTTCCAAACTTCCTCTTGTTATGCTCTTAGATTGTGGTTCTTCAGACTGCTTTATTGAATCACAAATTGTGCAGAAATATTCTTTGCCTACTAATTCAGTTCCTGCTATTCCGTTGAAACTATTTGATGGTTCTACTAACTCTGTCATTACTCAGACTATGACAATTCCGATCTGATTTCTGACTGGCGAACTTCAGAATGTCACCTTCTATGTGACAATGTTGGACGGCAGTTGCTCCACAGTACTTGGCTTCAACTGGCTCACCCACTACAATCCATCGATTGACTGGGTATTGGGCAGTATAACCTTCAAGTCTGACCACCGTTCCAGCACCTCAGGCCTCACCCGCTGCTTCACAGTCCAGCACCCCACTTCCTAGCAATCCGTCACCATCTCTGAAGTTGGAGGCTCCGTGGATAGCCCTAGTTAATGCAGAAGCATTTGTTCATGCCTGCAAACTAGAAGGTTTGCAGGCCTTTCAACTCAACCTCACGGATCTCGACAAATATGCTTGAGGCTCCACTACGGTTGACTCTTCAGACAACCTGGATAGCATTAAACAGCATGTTCCAGAATTCTATCATGACTTCACTGATGTCTTTAGTAAACAGCGTGGTAATTCTTTAGCTCCCCATAGACCCTAAAATCTCAAGATCAACCTTGAGGACAACACTTCTCCCCCTCTTGGTCCCATTTACTCCCTCTCAGTATCTGAACTCCAATCACTACGAGACTTCATCGATGAACATCTCAACATGGGCTTCATTCGACCCTCACATTCATCACACGGCGCACTAGTACTATTCATATGCAAGAAGGACGGCTCCCTGTGGCTCTGTGTAGACTTTCGCGGTCTAAACAGAATCACGAAGAAGGACCATTATCCACTTCCCCTTATTTGCGACCTCTTAGACACCCCCAAGAAAGCTTGTATATATACTAAAATCGACCTCAGACACGCCTATCACCTCGTTCGAATTACAGAAGGGGATGAATGGAAGACAGCCTTTAGGACACTTTATGGATCCTTTGAGTGGCTTGTCATGCCTTTTGGACTTTCTAATGCCCCTGCTGCATTTCAGTGCTTCATGAACAACATTTTTGGTCACCTTTTAGATAACTGCTTGGATGACATCCTCATCTATTCCAATGACAAATCCTCATATATTGAATACGTTTGCAAAGTTCTACAACAATTACACAAACACAACTTGTACGCTCGAGAAGACAAATGTTCTCTCCACCAAATGTCCATCGAATACCTCAGATATATCCTCTCACCTGAGGGTTTTACGATGGCAGAAGACAAAGTTAAATGCATCATTCAATGGCCCGAGCCATGTAAAGTCAAGGACATTCAATCATTGCTCGGATTTGCAAACTTCTATTGGAGATTCATTTTCAACTATTCCTCTATTATGACTCCTCTTACTTGACTTACTCGCAAAGGTCTGGCTTGGAACTGGAGCGAGGAGTGTAGAGATGCGTTTAATAAGCTGAAACTGGCATTCACATCTGCCCCCATTTTAACTCATTGGACTCCTGATTTGCCCTTGATTGTGGAGACAGATGCGTCAGATTACACTTTAGCAGCTATACTCTCCCAACACTCCCCAGATGGCAAGCTTCATCCTGTTGCATTTCATTCCCAAACTTTCACCTCTCTGGAACTCAATTATGACATTCACGACAAAGAACTGCTCGCAATTTTCGAAGCTTTTCAAAATGGCGTCATTATTTAGAAGGTTCTGGCAACCCTGTCAATGTCATCACCGATCATAAGAACTTGGAGTATTTTTGTACGACCAAGATGTCAAGCTAGGTGGTTAGAATACCTCTCTCAGTTTAATCTTCTCATCCGTTTCAGACCAGGTCATTTGGGCACTAAGCCTGATTTGCTCATGAGACGGTGGGACGTCTACCTTAAGGAGGGGATGAGCGACTATGCCACCATTAATCCCCAGAACCTTCAACCCATCTTCTCTCAACATCAGTTGACTACATCCCTTTGAGCCACGAGCCTCGTTGAACCAGTACTGAGGGCCTCGACTCTTATGGACACCGAGCATATCCTGAATGACATCAGACATCATCTTCCCTCCGACTCCTTAGCCCAGAAACACCTCGCGAATAATGCCAACCCGAAGTGGCAGACTAATTCCAATGGTCTGTTGCTATTCGACGATCACATATATGTTCCCGAGGCCCAAGACTTACGCTTACGCGTGTTACAACATAAGCATGATCACATTCTTTCTGGACACTTCGGAATTAACAAAACCATAGACCTCGTCAGATGCGACTACAATTGGCCTGGCATGCACTCATTCATTAAAGACTATTGCAAGTCCTGCACGACGTGTATGCAGAATAAATCGCAATGTCACAAGCCATATGGATTACTCAAACAGCTTCCAGTACCAGACAAACCCTGGAACTTGATATCCATGGACTTCATTGAGCAGCTCCCCATGTCCTCGGGATTCATGGCCATCCTAGTCATAGTCGACCACTTCACCAAACAGTCTATCTTCATTCCTACTTCCGTCACCATCACTTCCTCTCAGCTCGCAGAACTCTTCGTACTTCACGTATTCTCCAAACACAGCATTCCTTCTCACATCACTTCAGATAGAGGCTCGGAATTCGTGTCCCACTTCTGGCATTCTCTCAGGAAGGCCCTTGACATGAAGTTGCATTTCACTTCAGGCTATCACCCAGAAGGCAATGACCAGACTGAGTGTACTAATCAGACATTAGAACAGTACCTCCGTGCCTATTGCAACTATCAACAAGACAACTGGGCCCCACTATTACCCCTCGCAGAGTTCACCTATAACAATGCTCCCAGTGTCACCACTGGAATCTCACCTTTCTTTGCCAACAAAGGCTATCATCCCAATCTTACCATTCATCCTGAACATCACCTCGCTTCATCATGAGCGCAAGACTTCATTGTCGACCTGGATGAGTTACACTAGCAACTTTGAACCAACATCCTTGATGCTCAACAAATGTACCAATCCTCAGCTGATGCCAAACAACTGCCATCTCCAGACTTTGCCATTGACAGTCTCGTGTTTATCAAAGCCAAATTTCTCAGGACTACCCATCCCATGAAAAAGCTAGCTGAGAAGTTTTTGGGTCCATTTGAAATCATTGCATGTCCCAGTACTCACTCTGTTACTCTGAAACTCCCAGGCTACATGAACGCAGTACATCCTGTATTCCACGTTTCAATGCTTGAGCCAGCCACTCCTAATCCCATTCCTAATTGCATTCAACCTCCTCTGCCCCCAGTCATAATCGACGGCAAACCCAAATTTGAGATATCCGAGATCCTGGACTCGAAAATTGACAATAGACGTACGGCGTGTAGGCTGTTGTACTTAGTGCGGTGGGCAGGTTATGAGGGCACAGATGAAGAAACTTCATGGCTCCTTGCAACAGAACTCAATCACGCTTCAGAACTCATTCAAGACTTTCACAAGTTGTATCCAGATAAACCTGGACCATTACCCATTCCATAAGCACCCCGTAACTTCTCTTCCATTCACTCTTGCTCATTCCGTTCATTATCACTCTCGCATTTCAGTTCCGTTCTCTCTGTCTTCAAGTTCAAAAAAAATATCCTCAATTCCAATTCACTCATTCAACTCGCAATTCAGCTTCTTCTTTCTGTTTTCAAGTTCAATCCTCAGTTTCCACTTCATCATTCCTTATTCCAATTCAACTCTATTTCTGAACCCTAAATTCACGTTCAAGTCAAAAATATACAATTAAGTCACTTCCTATTCTACAAGCCTGTTTCTACTTCCCCATCTTCATCCAAGTCATCAAACACACTCCTCGGATTTCCAGGCCCCAACCAATTTTCCCAAGTCCCATGTACCCTTGGTGGCTCTGACAACTCCTTACTCTGCAACCTCTGATTCTGTAAAGTCATCCGCAACTCCCTCACCTCACCTCGCAATTGAGCAACCTTGCCTTGTAATTCCTCATTAGTCATGCAGCTCTCCGACACTTGGAACTTGTATTCCAACAGCTCCTTGCAATGCTCTTCAACTGACCGTTGCAATTCTAGAAGGGCGGCGGTCAATGCAATGACTGGTGAAGGGGCAGGAGGCACAGAGGGCACGACTCTGGGAGGTAACATGACCTTAGGAGCCGGTGGTGGAGGGGATGGAGGGGGTGGAGAAGTTGGTGCAGGAGGCGGTGGAGGGGTTGGTGGGGGTGGTGGAGGGGCTGGTGATGCCAACGACACAGTGATCTGTGGTGTCTGTGCCACAGCAGGTAGAGGGGACAACTCCTGAGGAGGGTTGGGTGGTGGAGGAGGCGGTGAAGAGTGGGAGTCAGGAAGGAAGAGAGGGGTATGCGCTCTGGTTTTCAACCTTGGTCTTTTTGAGGGACCCACACCATCATCTTCATCCTCTGGCATACCTTCCCTTGCTCGCTTTTCTGACCTCAGACTTCCCGCATCTTCGGGATTCTGCTCCCTAACTCCTCCCTTACCCTTCCTCTTACTTGTACTGTGACCCCTCTCATTCACACTACAACCAACACCTCTCTCACTACACCACACACATGCACCCAGATCCAAGTCCAAGTCCCATTTCCTCAGACACGTGTTGCACTGCTTTTTGCAGCGATTGTAAGGCTTCTTGATGATGAAACCATGAGACCAGGGTGTATGGTCATCTTGTTTACCCAACCTCACATTTCGAAAGAACACGCCATTCACATCGCCCTCGTCATATCTCATCTGGGGATGGGCGTACTGCAAAACAATATCAGCCAACATCAATTCCGAGACAACACTTTACTCACCTTTGCACTTTTTGAGTTCTCCCCTTCAATCCAGGGCTCTTGCACATTGATGTGATCCTGCTCGAGAAGTGCCTGGCTGCGCGCGATGGTAGACAACAAGGGGGACGGGACAGTGATGGGCAGATACGTTTCACCTCAGAGATAGGTGGCGATCGGCGAGGGGTTAGAACCCATGAGTTTTTAGATGTAGGCAGGGTTGACGTAGTATCCTTCCATTGGCAATGTCGATGATGGTTATCCCCCAAACTCCCTTATGACTTCTCTTATATGCACTTGCACTTCCAAACTCCAACGGGGCCACCATTCTAGAACTTCATCTCCGCGGCCTCGTGGGACTAGCCGTAAAAGAGGGATACTGTCAGGAACCATACGCCGGCAAGCCAACTATTTAATTCAGCCCACTCAGCCCAACTCTGCTCTCACTCGCTATTCAATATTAAGCCCTCAGCCCACGGACTATATGCACCTCGTGTATCCGTCTTGGCATCACGTGCTCCTGTCAATTCACTCCACTCATTTACATCACATTCCATATGCTCGCTTTTCCATTTCATCCTCATTATGTTTAATATCTTTCATTATGTTTCATTTTATTTTCATCTGTTCGCATTTCCGTTCACTCCTTTATGTCCGATCTGCTATTATGTTCCTTAGGGTAACTTCATTGGGAGCCAAGTGACATGTCACTCAGCAATGTCACAGAGGAGATCATTATTAGGGACGTAGTATTCTGTTTCTCGCTTTTCATGATCCTCGGCTTTCTCATTCTATTATAGGAAATCCCTTCGACTCCTAATAGATTAGAAAGTAGTATAAAAGATCTTGTACTATTAGTTCAGTCTTCAGTCAGAAAATCAATCTTGATTTTGACTAGGGTTCCTCTGTTCTCTTCTGTCTACTTTGCCCTTGTGAAATTTGGGGACCGTGCAGTCTAAGTGGGCGCAACACAATATATTGAAGCCAACCCCAATCCGAACCTCACCAATTGTCTCACCTTTTGGGAGATTGAATATATTATAATTACATCCTTTCTCATCATCATAACAGTACCGAGTGTCTGGTAATTCGGCAGTGCCAACCGAGCAGTCAGACTACATCCACACACAAGTGTTCCAAGCCACATGCAAATCACTTGGTATACTAGTCTCGGTTTGGCACATCCACCCTCTACATTCCCCATCCCCATCCTTTGTCCACTCTTCCTCATTTACCAACCATTAATCCTGCCCCATCCACTCCTCACTCCTCGACCTGCCCCACCTCGGGACATCCTGTCCTTGTTTTATCCTTGGCCACAACCCCATTGTTTTATAATCAGTCACTCCCTATTGTCCTATCCTTGGCCACAATCCTATTGTTTTATAATCAGTCACTCCCTATTGTCCTATCCTCGGCAACATTCCTATTATTCTATCTTCATTGTTCTATCCCCATTTACATTCCTGCATTCTATTTTTACTCATTGTGGACAATATCCCTACACACTCTGCATACCTTATTGTCCCGCATTCCTTATTCCACATGTTACTTCTTAACCTATATAAGTAGTACATGCATGTACATACTTCCTCATTCTGGGTATTGACTAGGCTTAGGCCCCTTACCTTCCTTTTCCTCTGTAAAGTCCTCGACTCAGGCTGGCACCTTCAGCACTCTCCAAGCATCCCCTCTGTTCCAAATTAGTGGCATGCATGGAAAGTAGGGCACAATGCATGAGTATGTTAAAGCCAAAGCCACTACTCTCAGCCTACAGCACTTGGCTACTCCCCGTCCCCATCTTCAGCAATACCAAACTTGACATGCTGGTGCTCTTTTGTACAACCCAAAAGTAGGCCAGGCTCAAGCTGGCACAAGCATAGATACAAACAAAAAAAAATAAGAAAAATAGGGAAGTGGTCAGGGAGGGTGTGACAAAAAAGTGGAGGCTTGAAGCCTTTATGGCTATGGAGCATGAGTTAGGTGAGAAGGATGCAAAGGGAAGTTTGGAGGGATGGAAACTATATATACTCAAAATGCATATGACTCATATCATAGACCTTGGACATTGCTGGCATTGTCCAATCCATCTACATTTACTTGATCGTAGGAGATAGGTAAACAAGTAGATTGTGATGCCAGCACTCTTTTGTGCAACCCAAAAGTGGGCTGGGCTCAAGCCAACTGAGGGGTGAGGTGGAGAGATGGAGGCTCAGGAGGCTGAGCATTGGGAACAGCCCAATGCAGGCGTGCTGAAAGGGAGAGTAGGCGGTCTTTGTTAGGATCAATATAGAACTTGTAAGCATTGCTGTGCCAGTGCCCTAGTTGTTGTAGCTCAAATTCATTCAAACCAAGTGACTTGTGTATGGCTTGGACATTTGTGCATAGACATAGTCTGACTGCTTGGTCAGCACTGCTGAATTACTGGACACTTGGTATATGTACTTGATACCTGCCTGTACTCGCAAACCTCACATTGCCTACCGGCTTCATGGGTCTAGCCGCTAAGGAGGGGATACTGTTAAGCCCACAATACTGAGCTCCAGTTCACTCGGTAGTACCAACCAAACAACCCTTATCGTTAATCTCACATGCCAGTGATAAGTCATTCCTTACTAGTACATAGTCTCAGCTCAGTACATTTGGTTCATTATTTGGTTCACTTTCCCTACCCCATCCCTCCTATTCTTTATTATTCTTTATTCCCCATCCTTCCCTTTGCCCATTTACCCTCAGGACATTCACTATTCATTATTACTCGGTCGTGGCCCTATTGTTTTATATTCAGCCACCCTCTATTGTTCTATTACTCCTCACACTCCTACTCATTTATTATCAGTCATATCTCATTGTCTTATTCTCATTTATATATTATTGTTCTATTCTAGATCTCTGTGAACAATACTTCCACATGGTCTCCATACCTTATTCTTTTCTCCATGTCTTATGCCACCCTTATTCTACATTCTGCCTCTTAGCCTATATAAGTAGCAAATGCATGTACATAGTTTCTCAGTCTGAGTATCAACTAGGTTTATGCCTTCCTGCTCTCCTTCCCTCTGTCTAGAAGTCCTCTACTCAGGCCGATACTCTCAGCATCCTCCTGAGCACCTCTTCTATTCCAAATCAGTATCTTATACAGAAAGTAGGGTGCAATGCATGAGCACATTAAAGCCAAGCCCCTACAACTGGCCTGCAGGACTTGGCCAGTTCCCGCCCACACCTTTAGCATTACCGAGGCCTGACAGAAGGATGGATGGGGATCTCTATGTCTAGATTTTAGAGGAGGATCTTCAGTCCAGCCTAGAGCACTATGGTAAAAGTTCTACTGATATTATTTTTCAACAGGATAATGATCCAAAGCATACCTGCAAAAAGGCCAAGGCATGGTTTGCAAACAACCATTTTGAGGTTCTTTCATGGCCGGCATAGTCTCCAGATCTTAATCCAATTGAGCATCTGTGGAGTCATCTGAAGAGGAAGCTTAGAGAGTACAATCAGCCACCAGGAGGGATGATAGAGCTTTGGGAGAGGATACAGGAAGTTTGGCACAAGATAGAGCATTCAGTATGTCAGGGATTGATTGAGAGTATGCCTAGGAGGGTTTTAGCTATGCTGAAGGCAAAGAGGGGATATACAAAATATTAATTATAATGAGTTTTTGATCATCTAGACAAGAGCAACAAAACTGGTCCAATAAGTCACTGTCAAAAAATTGCAATATGTCAACCAATAAAAATTATTACATAACCATGAGGAGACCAATTGAAAGCTGAAATGCAGGGGTATCTGTGAGAATACTCTCAGATTTTATAGATTTTTATTTGGTTCATAAAATTCAGAGCAAGTGAAAAGTGCCAAACATTACTGGTTTGTGAGTCATTGTAAGTTGAAGCCAAACCCTATTATGAACCTCACTATTGCTTCATTACTAGGAACTCACAATCACATCTATCATAGTTTTTCACAGTACTCACAAGTCCTTTCAAGGGCTGTTAAATAAGGTTTACAAAAGGATTGCAACATAAACTAACTAGCAAGTGTGTCATAGAAAGTTACTGATAGAACAATTCCCTTAAAATTGTTATATCAGTCTGAAACTCTTTCAGATCCTGAACAATGTCATTGTCAAGATTCGGTGACGCCGAGATATCGGTTAAGTCCTGCAAACTGTTACGGGGTGGCTAGGCTTCAACGTGCTCTTGCGTTGCACCCTACTGTTCCATGCATGCCACTAATTTGGATAGTGAGAGGAGCCTTGAGAGGATGCCGAGGGCGTCAGCTCAAGCGAAGGACTTTAGAAATAGAGAGCGGACAAAGGGGTGCGAATCAATTGATATTCTGAGTGAAAAACTATCTACATACATCCCACTACTTTTATAGTTAAGAAGCAAGATGTGGAACATGGTGGCGTAAGGAATGGAGACAATAAGGTATGAGGCAACCACATAGAGGCATTGTCCACAGTGATCAGAAATAGAATAAGGAATGTAAGCGGTATTATGTTAAGTCCGCGTGTCAGGCGCTTAGCTAGTACTTCCGAAGGGGTTTTCCGGGCTAGTGCAAAGGTCCGTAACGGGGCCGAAGACCGAGATCGGGGTCGGACGGGCTACGGACGGAGATGGAGGCGCCGGGAGTTTAGGGTAGGTCGCGGAATAGATCAATCCG
>QLPG01010897.1:0-19891 GCA_003314385.1 Gomphus sp. MG54 | reverse complement strand
TGTACGGAAGACAGAGATAGGGTAGACCGGAAAGTGCAAAGGTGCAGAGGGGCGGATGTTTAGGGAATCCAGAGAGCGAATCATCCAGGAATCCGGAGAGCGATGCATGGGAGTACCAAGGGCGGATGTTTTGGGAGTACCAGAAAATGGCTACAGAGACACGGGGAAGAGTCGTGCCAGGGACAGGGATTGTGAGCCACGGACTCGCTGGAAATTGAAGACAGACACGCGGGAGCGCAAGCGGACATAGTTCGAAGTGAGCGACGGCGATTGGTAGCAATTCCCAGGTTTCCTAGAGGCTGCTCAATCGGGGGCAGCAGTGGAGAGCGATCCGGGATTGCCCCTTCGGAATCACGGGACCTCGCGGACGAGCGAAATGATGCAGGCGCGGACGCGGAATTGCGGGTTCGGACAGAACACGGATGTGCGGGATGTCGGAAGGCAAATATGCCGGGATGCGGACGAGGATGCGGACGCGCAGGGACACGAGCGGACGAGCGGCGGCAGTCAGTAGTCATGGCGGGGTTACCAGCACGCGGCAAGACCGTATGAGGAGCTGGCAACAACGTCGGGCGTACGAGCGGAGATCTAGCTACGCAGCGAGCGCAGCTTACGCGGCTTCCTGGGACGCTCTCAGAACTTGACAGCGGCAGTAGGAGGCGATTGTGTGGGCGTCACGTCTGACGTTATCGCGGTACCGCGTCTCATACATCCGGGTGGTATGCGACGGAGGCCTGGGGATGTGTCATGCAGGTGCGACGTGACTCGCGATCAGGCGGGAGGTCGATGTGCGGGGACGCAGCATCGGCGAGACCTTACGAGAGCCAGAGACCACAGTGGTGCACGAGAGCGGGTTGAACTGCACAGCGTCCTGGGGCACTGCCGGGGCTGGCGGCAACGGTAGGGAGTGAATGCGGGGGCGTCGCGTCACGCGCATCGAGGTGGTTCGCGACAAGGGCCCAGGGAACGTGTGGGGAGCACAGCCTCGAGGTCGTCGCTTTGGGGCTTTGGACGAGCGCGTGCCAGATTGCGCGTTGTTCGAGCGTAGGCGATGCGTTGAGCACCTAGTCCTCTTCTTCATCCTCCTCCTCATCCTTTGCAGCTCCTTCTCCCAATTTCTCAAGTCCCTCAAACAGATCTCTCTCCAATTCCACACCAGGTCTATCTGAGCCATCCGACCTTCGATCACCCGTACTTGACGTACCGCCTCTTCTTCGAGCGACATCGATAGGGAGGGAGGCGGATGCACCAGGAGACATGCGCGCAAAGAGCGTGAATCGGCTGTGGTGCGACGGACGAGGGGACACGCTTGAACCGATGTGCAAGGCGGGGGCTCAGACAGGACGATGGCGGCAGTACGGACCTCGAAGGGGGGTGTGCGCGGCAATAACTTCTCGAGGGGGCGTCTCTGCAGCCAGCCCGGTCGCTATGGACCACGGGTCACGGGCGGTCGCACGAGGGCGTGGGTCACTGAGGACAGCGCAATGACCTGCGCGAGTGCGTTGTACGCTGCGATACCACGTTGCAATGATGGGGTCCTTACGCGTGGGGTGGTCAGGCGAGATGGACGAGCTGGTGAGTCGACAGCTGTGCGCGTGCTGGATTGCACGTCGCTCGAACGCAGGCGGTGCGTTGGACCAAAGACGAGTGGGAGGGTGCGGGTACGTGTAACGCGAGCGTGAGCACAGATCTATCTGAGCGACGGATGTTCTCTACGTGACCTCCTGAGGCGTTGGTTTGGGCCTGGGCTACAATGTACCGGAATGCCGGCGTCGCGTACAAAGGGGCGCCTCTGCAACGTGTTAGCGGCCCTCGTAGCTCGTCGGAATGCCTCCATGGTTGACGATGGTGATCTGGCGGAAGAGCCCTTGTGACGCTTCATGGTGTCACGTTCGCAAAAAGCAAGCCCGTGCCGGACGCGGCAACCGGGGCTAGACGCAAGAGGCAAAGTGAGTGGCAGCACGTCAAAATGCTCGTGGCGTGTCCGAATGGCAATCTCAGCTTGTCTGAGCACGTCCGTATGGAGTGTGGCCAGGTGTAGAAGTACCACAACTCATGAGGAGACCCCTGTAGGTCTGGGATGGTTGCCTAGGCAGCAGCAACTTGCCCGAGGGTCGATTCATGAGTGGGAGAGATAACATGCGTGCAATGGGCGGGCGTGTCGACCTCGATCAGGATACAGCTGCACAGGAGTGCACGAGCGGGTGCGTGGATCATTGCGTTGCAGGGCATGCATCATCCCTGAGTAAGCGGTAGCGCAAGAGCGCGCAGCGACAGCGCTCAACGGATGTAGCAGTCTAGGATAGATGACAGCGCTCAACGGATGTAGCAGTCCAGGATAGATGACAGGACATTCTTCATGCTCGAGGGACGTCCTTGCTTCGTGTGTGAGAGGAGACTGTGCGTCGGACATAGTTCACGATGAGTCTAAGCGGTGACCTCCCGGTGCGTGTGAGAAGCTGCGCAGCTTACGCAACTTGTTGGGAGCCTCTGAGGTGGGTGCCCATGTCCTGGAGCATGCTGGGGGATCAGACAGGGTGGCAGCGGTGTTGCAACCACCTCCCGAGAGGGTGTCTCTGCAACCAGTCCGGTTGCTGGGGACTGCAGGTTGCAGGCGAGTGCATGAGGGCGTAGGTCAACTGGGACAAGACGAGTAACGTCATCGCCTGTGTCCGCGATGCATGCGGTGATGGCAGGCCGTGGGCGTGTCAGGTCGTAGCAGGCACCAAGATTGTTCGAGTTCTACCACGAGCGGGTGAGTGTGGATGTCAGCGCAGTAGAGGATACGCTCGCGGGGTATGGCCGTCGGTGCGAGCGACACGGCCCCTGCTGTCTATGCGATGTCTGGAGGGCTTGTCCAGGCCTATCGAGCGGTCCTCCAGGGTGTACCGCGCACTCGGTGCAGCATAGGGGGGATTTCTGGGGCCTGCTTGGGGGTGCTTCACGTCTCCTAAGACGTGGAGAATCATCACTCGGCATCTGCACAGGTTGCAAGTGCGGATCGGCGATGGTGGTGGGCGTTGTCAGCAGCGAGCACGTGATGCGGCGCCTCACAGGCCACGTCAGCGGTGTCGCCGGTTAGGGCTGCAAGTCCTGGAGCCTAAGGAAGGAAATTCGGTATGATAGAGTCACGCGGCAGTGGGGATTCGAGTGAGGGTGAAGCGCGAAGGGAGCCGGTTTGGAGAATGCGGGTGTAAGGTAGGTCATACGGGTCGTAGAGTAGCGTATGGGGGGATCGTTCGGCTTGTAGGTACACTAGGTAGTCGGAATAGAAGAATACGGGTTTTTAGAAAGTGTTGGGGTGTGTTGAGGGTTTATAGCGTCGCCTTGGCCTTCAGAGGGCGGTGCGCTCTACCGACTATGCGGGGGTTTACAGTGTCGCCCGAAGCGGTCTACTAAGGCTCCATTTCCTCAGTCATTCCTGTGCTAGCGCCGTTCCCTCTAGTAGGTACAAGTGCGCTGTCAGGAACAGGACAGATTTGTCTGGAGTGTAAGGAGGGAGGGTGTCGGCGTCATAATCTCTCCACGAGGACATCACTCGCTGGGTCAAAGTGCACGGCCGGCCCCTCAGTCCTTTATTGGGTGAGACTTTCCTGCTGTATGGGCAACCCTCTTTCGGAACTGGTCTCGACTGCCGGAGGCTGGAACCAGCAGGACACCACCCAGCCCTGGACGTCCTCCTAGGCCTGACTATGGGACTCGAACCCAGAGCCTACCCACAGGCTTCTCAGATCTAAGCAGGGGAAATCCGAAGTTCAATTACAGCTACTACCTAAGTACATGTAGGGCTCTCACCTAAGCAGGGGAAATCCGAAGAGGAAAGTCTAAGGATCTCCGCTGCGGGTGAACCTCTTTTATACCCTTTATGTAAGTGGTCTGTGCACTAGCTTATAAATCAACATAGGCGCCTATTCCCAGTTCCAGTCATCACACTAAGATTATTCCTATCTCCTGCTCGGTGGTCCCTCGGACCTGGGTCTCCTGACCTCGGAGTTGGGAGGAGTCCGAGATAGGACCTCGGAGTTGGGAGGAGTCCGCAATAGGACCTTGGACTTGTCGTCAGGACTCGGAAGGGATCATCCTCTGACATCGGTGGTCTTTCGGACTTTGGTCTCTCATCCTCGGAGTTTAGGTAGAGTCCAAGATAGGACCTCGGACTTGTCGTCAGGACTCGGAGAGGGTCGTCCCCTGACAACAACTGGGTTTCACTACTACCCCTTTCAGAGTTCACCTATAACAATGCTCCCAGTGCCAGTATGGGAGTCTTGCCATTCTTTGCCAACAAAGGCTATCATCCCAATTTCATCATTCATCCCAAACATGACCTCACTTCATCACGAGTGTAAGACTTTGTAGTCGACCTGGATGAATTGCACCAGCAGCTTCGAACCAGTATCCTCAATGCTCAACAAATGTACCAGACCTCAGCAGATGCTAATAGACTTCCATCCCCAAACTTTCCTATCGGCAGTCTTGCATTTGTCAAAGCCAAATTCTTTAGGACTACCCATCCAATGAAAAGCTAGCTGAGAAGTTTTTAGATCCATTTGAAATCATTGCACATCCTGGTACTCACTCAGTTGCTCTGAAACTCCCAGACTACATGAACAAAGTACACACTGTATTTCACATTTCAATGCTCGAGGCAGCCTCTCATAATCCCATTCCTAATCACATTCAACCACCTCCACCCCCAGTCATCATTGATGGCAAAACCAAATTCAAGATATCCAAGATCCTCAACTCAAAAATCAATAATTGACGTATGGCATACAAGTTGTTGCACTTAGTATGGTGGTGTTATGATGTAGAAAAAGGATGTAATCGTAATATTAATAATCTCCCAAAGGCAAGGCAATGGCAAGGTTCTGGATAGGGCTTGGCTTCAACATTAAGCATTGCGCCCACTAGACTGCATGGTCCCCAATTTCATAAAGGCGAGGCAGACAGAAATGAACAGAAGAACCTTAGTCGAAATCAAGGTTGATTTTCTGACTGAAGTTTGAACTATGAGTACTACTGTAAGGGCAACCTGTAGGAAATACAAACCACAACGCCCGAAACCCCCAATTAGTAAGCAAGGCCATTATTGGCCGTTTTAGGTCTTGCGCAGGTGCAAGACATTCTTTTATTCCTTTTTTATATAGTTTATTGTCTTCAAAAACTATAAGTAGTTACAGTCTATGTACAGTCTCCCTCAGTGGTTTGACATCACGCAAACACTGAGGTAAGATACTATCCGACTCCTATATTATATTATTTAGCTTATCTGTACGCTACAGTAATATTGTCGTATAGGTAAATATCAGTGGTTTGACATCATGCAAACACTGAGTAATATTGTCGTATAGTTATCTTTACAGGTTATTGGGCCCTGCTCTCGCTCACATACCTTAGCATTATCTCCCGAACCTTTCCCACTCCAATGTCCACAACAGCTCTAACCACCACCGATATCCTCCCATCCTCAGTCCCAAAGCTCATGCCAAATGGTTTGAACTGAACGGCATTTACCATGCGCTTCCAGGATGCCATCGAGGCCAAGTGTTATAGCCCATACCTTCAACAACCCACACTAACCCCCACAACCACCCTCCCCTATTCCGAGACCTTTCCGAACGAAAGGACGAAGGATTGTTTTCCGTAATCCCCGTCCCCGACAAGTCCGACCAAGAATCCGCATTCCCGCTCCCGTTCCCATCATGACCGAGACACCATCCCCAAGTCCGTCTCTGACCGAAGACTCAATAATTTGATAACTGACGCGCAGGACCATCGCGTACCTCACTCCCTTGTTCTCTCTTTTATATTGACCCCTTGTACTCCCTTTTCCCTTGTTTTATGACCGGCAAAGATAGTACAAGGATAGTCGCATGTATATAGTCTCCCAGTCAACTAGACTGTTCGCTAGTATGAATATCAACTTAGTCCACCTAGTTTCCGATTCACTCCAGTAAACTTCCATCTCCTCTCTGAAATTAGGGACAGACGATCGAGGAGGGCACAACACACAAGTTGAAGCCAAGTCCCTTTGACCTCGAACACTACAGTGACTGGATTGAACCAATCCGCGACCGACCCTGAGTTCTCGGCGCTTCCGCCCCCACCATAGTCCGTCCGACTTCTGTCTCCGGTCTTCGGCCCCGTTACGGACCTTTGCACCGACTTGGACTACCCTTTCGGAAGTACTAGCTAAGCGCCTGACACGCGGACTTAACACCAAGGGCTTGTGGGGATATTTTGATGGTACTGCTGCCTGTCCCACTCTCAGCTCACCTCCCACTGCTAAAGAAGAGGCGGCCCTTGCTCAGTGGACAAAGGATGACCATTTAGCGAAAGCCCTGCTCACTCACCATATCCCGGACTCAACCCTCATATGAGTCCATAGTAAAACATCCCTTAAAGACTGATGGGACTTAATACGGACCGAGTACTCAACTAAAGGAGCCTTCGCTCAGGCTGATTTGTGCTCCCAGTTTATGGAGTCGAAATGTCCTGACAAAGGAAACCTCCGTGAATTTCTAGATAACCTCCGAGTCAAAAAGGAGGAACTAGTAACTTATGGTGTAAATATCGAGGAGAAAGACTATCGTTCCACCATTATCAAGTCCCTACCCCCTCACCTATCTTCTTTTGCATCAAATTTGCTTGCGGGAGCTACATTATACAGCTCATCAAAAACGATTGACCCGGACGAGCTCATTTCACTCACATCAGAAGAGTACAAGCGTCACCAAGCTCAACGCGCTCGTCGTAATGCAAGCACCCCTAAAGGAAATGAAAAAGATGAAGCTCTGTCAGTAGCTTCAAACAACAAAGGGGGACGTACTCTGTGAAAAGTGCCTGGGATGTGTTGGAACTGTGGAGATAAAGGGCACTACAGGAACAAGTGTCCTAAACCTGTGCGCATTACTGGAGATAAGAAAACCGACTCACAGACAAAGAGCGGCACCGCAAATGCTGCTGTCAAATCCGATCTCGAAATTGAAAGCACCTTTTTGGCCGATGAGCTCTTTGAGTCCGACTCAGAGTTCCCAGAACTGGTGTCAGTTTCAGACTCTGACTCTGATACCAAAGTTAAAGAGAACAGCATGGAAGACTGGTTCTCCGAGATCAGCGATGACCCTGACAGTGAAATGGAGAAGTCACCTGCAACTGATGAAAGTGATAGATTTTCACTTATCAGTGATGACTCAAACCTTGCCAGCATCAATCTGGAAGATGCACATGCTGTTTGCATTGAAGTTGACAAACCAACTGCAAACTCACCTTCTATCGAAGTGTACGACTCGGGGTGTACAAGGCATATCACCCCCTATCGCGATGAAGTCCAAAACTTCATCAAAATTCCTCCTAAGTCATTCCAGGCTACAAATAGACAAAGTTTTAGTGCAGTAGGAACTGGAGAAATGGTTATCGATGTACCAAATGGTGTTGATGTCTCCAAACTGAAGCTCTCAGAAGTTTTGTACTCACCTGATGTGGGTTACACGCTCGTGTCGGTTGGATGACTCAACAATGCCGGTTTTGCCATGACATTTGCAGATGGCAAGTGTGTTATACGAAGGGAAAGCAGTGAACAAGTTGGCACAATCAAGAAATCCAGACGTGGCTTATACCGAGGCACTCATGAGTGTAATACAGCAAATTCTGCAATGGAGACACTCACTCTGGACCAACTCCACCATTGCCTAGGTCACATTTCACCTGAAGCGGCCAAAAGACTCGTCACCCAGGGTCTTGTAATGGAGATCAAGCTAGATGGCTTACCTTTGGTGGACCCCTTCTTTTGTGAATCATGTATATATGCAAAAGCGACCCGCAAGTCCATTCCCAAGATCCGAGAAGGCAAATGTGCCTCCAACTTTGGTGATGAAATACATAGCAACCTGTGGGGACCAGCCCCAGTTGCGACGAAAGCCAGAAAGCATTATTATATCACATTCACAGATGATATGACATGCTTGACTCACCTATACCTTCTGCGCACCAAAAATGAGGCCCTTGCAGCCTACAAAGAATATTTTTCTTGGTGCAAGACACAGCTCAATGTGAGCATCAAGACCCTACATACAGACAGAGGTGGAGAATACCTAGGAAATGATTTTGAGCATTACCTCAAACCAAAGGGGACAACGCAAAAACTTACCATACATGACACCCCTCAGCACAATGGCGTAGCCGAGCGACGCAATAGAACAATTGTAGAGCATATAAGAGTGCTCTTGCATGCGAGTGGCCTTCCAAGATTTCTGTGGGGGGAAGCTGCTCGTCATGTAGTCTGGTTGATGAACAGGACACTCACCAGGGCTGTTGAAAATAAAACGCCTTATGAAGCAGCACTTGAAAAGAAACCCGATTTATGGGACGTGCACAAATGGAGAGAGAAAGTCTGGGTCTGTACGGAGAGTGGAGACAAGCTGAGTGGACGCGTAACTGAGGGACGTTGGTTAGGCATCGATGATTGTAGCAAAGGATGTTGAGTGTACTGGCCTGACAAGCAAACAGTCACTGTTGAATGTAACATCTACTTTGACCCATCAGCTTCTTGTATCGAGGGGGAGGATTGGCAGCTAGTCGAAATGAAAACTGACTTATCAGTGTCTAAACTGACTGTGACCACCGCACCTCCAATCCCTGAAACAAACCCATCCGAGAGCGAGACATCTGCTAAACGAATATGCAAACCCAGTCAGCGCATTCGGGACATTCTAGAAGGCCACGGCACCTTCACTCACCGTTCATCTGACCCTGCCATTACTCCAGGAGTACAATTACCCACCCTTCCTGCAAACTCTCCTGAAATCCTTGAAGGAGAAGGATTAGCTGACTGGATGATGTTAGTAGTAAACAATGACGAATACGCACTTGTAGCCGAAACCAGCGAAATCGAAGCAATCGAGCCTTGCTCTTTAGCTGAGGCCAAACGATGTCCTGACTGGGAGCTGTGGAAAAATGCAATTCACGAAGAATTAGCCTTACTCAAGCAATTAGGAACTTGGGAACTTACCGACCCACCCAAAGATGCCAATATTGTTGGCTCTAAATGGGTCTTTTGCACTAAAAAGGATGCAGCCAGAAATGTCGTCCGATACAAGGCTCGCCTTGTTGCGCAAGGCTTCTCCCAAGTCCCAGGTGTTGATTAATTCGACACCTTTGCTCCCGTAGCCAAGTTGGCCTCAATCTGAACCGTACTAGCCCTAGCTGCTGCAAATGACATGGAGCTACATCAGATAGATATAAAAGGCGTGTACTTAAATGGCAAACTCACCGAAAATGAAACTGTTTATATGGCACAGCCACCTGGCTATCATGCTCCCAACTCCTCAGGGAAGGTCTGCCACCTAAAGAAGACACTGTATGGGCTCAAACAGTCAGGAAGGCGATGGTATCAAAAACTTGTTGAAATCATGACTCACCACCTCAATTTCACCCGATGTGATGTTGACCAGGCCGTATTTTTTCGCAAGAACCATCACGAGTTGATCATAGTATTGGTACATGTCGATGATTGCACCATTGCCGCATCTCAAGCCGACCTAATTGTTGAGTTCAAAAATGGCATAGCAAATCATGTTGAAATAACTAACCTGGGCGAGTTGCACTGGTTGTTAGGAATTGAAATAAAATGAAATCGTGAATGATGTACCATTCATCTCTCCCAGCAATCTTATATCACCTCAATCCTCCGCTGGTTCAATTTTGACGAACTGAAGCCCGTGTCCACACCCATGCAGCATGGACTGCTGCTATCCATGGCTGCGACCCCTAAGACAATGACCGAGTGGGCTATGATGCATGACACACCATATAAGGAGGCCGTTGGTTCCCTGATGTACGCTGCGCTCGGAACCTGGCCTGACATCACATTTGCCGTCCAATCTGTGTCACATTTTTCAACGAAGTATGGACCTACTCATTGGAATGCTGTCAAAAGAATATTTCAATATCTGAAAGGGACAGCTCACCTTTGGTTGACGTATGGCCACAGGGATGGGGCCTTGATGGGGTATGCCGATGCTGATGGCAGCATGGCCCACGACCGACACGTGATCTCCAGCTATGCATTCATTATACATGGAGGCGCGGTATCCTGGAGTGCAAAAAGACAAAATGTTATTTCATTGTCCACAACTGAAAGTGAATATGTTGCAGCGACTCACACAGCAAAAGAAGCACTCTGGCTTCGCTCCCTCATAAAGTGTCACGACCGTGCATCGTGCTTTGACTCACTCGGCAGTACTGACCAACCGACCCCCATTCACATCACTCTACGGCATACGGCTTCGGTTCGGTACACCTGGTTCATTACCCTCCTCCCCAACCCTATTCTTTGTCAACCCTACACTCTCTTCCTTTCCCCCTCACTCGTTTACCCACGGGACGTTCACTATTCCCTGCCACTCACTCACGTCCCTATTGTTCTATTCTCGGCCATTCTTCATTGTTCTATATCTTTCCCACAATCTCACCGCCTATTATCTTACCCTCTTATTATTCTATTCTAATCGTTGTGGATTATACTTCCACATGGTCTTCATACCTTATTCTTTTTCCATGTCTTATGCCACCCTTATTCCACATTCCGCCCCTCAGCCTATATAAGTAGTTGATACATGTACATAGTTCCTCAGTCTGAGTATCAACTAGGCTTACGCCTCCCTACTCTCCTCCTTCTGTTCAGAAGTCCTTACTCAGGCCGACATCCTCGGCATTCGCCTGAGTATCCGTTCTTGTTACAAGTTAGTGGCACGCACAGGAGGCAGGGCGCAACGCACGAGCACGTTGAAGCTGAGCCACCCTGACCGGCCTGCAGGACTTAGCCGGTTCCGACAGTACCCTCGGTAGTACCGAGTCCTGACATAAAGCAAGTTTTTGATGTCGAACTTGCACCTACGACCTTGTTTTCCAACAACCAATCCACGATTGTGCTAGCAAAGGACCATCAGTATCACACGTGTACAAAGCACATCGACGTACGATTTCATTTCATATGCTGGATCGTCAAACAGGGCGCAATCCGCCTCGTGTACTGTCCCACCGACGACATGGTCGCCGATACGTTGACAAAGGCCTTGCCATCTGCAAAAGTGAAGCATTTCGCCGTCAAGCTCGGGCTATCAATGGTTTGAGGGGGAGTGTAGAAAATACAAACCGCAACATCCAAAACCCCCAATTAGTAAGCAAGGCCATTATTGGCCGTTTTAGGTCTTGTGCAGGTGTAAGACATTCTTTTATTCCTTTTTTATATAGTTTATTGTCTTCAAAAACTATAAGTAGTTACAGTCTATGTACAGTCTCCCTCAGTGGTTTTACATCGTGCAAACACTGAGGTAAGATACTATCTGACTCCTATATTATATTATTTAGCTTATCTGTATGCTACAGTAATATTGTCGTATAGGTAAATATCAGTGGTTTGACATCGCGCAAACACTGAGTAATATTGTCATATAGTTATCTTCACACAACCCTCTTGCAGCCTCTTGGAGGTGTCTCGGAGGTGAGCTAAGCAGGGGGAATCCAAAGGTTTTAATTATAACTACTATCTAATTACATATGGGGAGCAGGGGGAATCCAAAGAGGAAAGTCTAAGGATCCCACCACTGGTGAACCCCTTTTATACTCTTATGTAAGTGGTCCATGCACTAGCTTACAAATAAATACATTGGAGTTTGTAAAGCCAACTTCCTGGTACTAAGTCCAAGGTTTGGGCGTTTATTCCGGGTTCTATTCCCCATGCTTTAAGATCAGTCTTGCTTCCGCTCAGAGGTTCTCTCGGACTTGGGCATTTAGCCTCAGAGTTGGTCGGAGTTTGAAATAGGACCTCAGACCTGTATCAGGCCTCGGAGTTGGTTGGAGTTTGAAATAAGACTTCGGACTTGAATTAGGTTTCAGAGAAGGTCATCCCCTGACAAGTACAAGATCTTTTATACTACTTTCTAATCTACTAGGAGTCAAATAGATTCCTATAATAGAATGAGAAAGCCAAGGATCATGAAAAGTGAGAAAAGAAATACTACGTCCCAAATAATGATCTCCTCCGTGACATTGTGGAGTGACATGTCACTCCAATTCCCAATGGAGTTACCCTAAGGAATGTAATAGTGGATTGGATATCAGAGACTGAGTGGAATTGTGAATAAACGAAAATGGAACGGAACGTAAATGAAAGGATATTAAATGTAAATGAAGATGGAATAGAATAGCGAGCATATGGAGTGTGACGTAAATGAGTGGAGTGAATTGACAGGAGCATGTGACACCAAGACAGATACATGAGGTGCATATAGTCTGTGGGCTGAGGGCGTTATGTTAAATAGCAAGTGAGAGTGGAGTTAGGCTGAGTGGGCTGAAATGAATAGTTGGGCATGCCAGCATATGGTTCCTGACAGGTGGGCAGGATACGAAGGCATATGTGAAGAAACTTCATGGCTCCTTGCAATAGAACTCAACCATACTTCAGAACTCTTTCAAGACTTTCACAAGTCCTACCTATCCAAACCCATTCCATAAGCACCTCACAATTTCTCTTCTGTTCACTCTCGCTCATTCCGTTTCATCATCACTCTTCACATTTCAGTTCCTTCCTTTCCATCTTCAAGTTCATTCATTCAATTCCACTTGCAATTCAGCTTCTTCTTTCCATTTTCAAGTCTAACTTGCAATTCTGATTCTTTCCTTTGTTCAAGTTCAAATCCAAATCAAAAGACAATGATTTTTTTACAAATCCATTAAGTCCAAAATCCATTTCCTATTCTACAATCCAATCTCCACTTCTCCTCCCTCAGCATCATTCCATGCATTAGCAGGTCCTCCACCAGATCCACCCACCCAATTCTCCCAAGTACCCTACATCCTAGGTGGCTCTTGCACCAAATCTACACTCACAGACCTCTGATAACCTATCTGCAAGGACAAGTTCCTCACCTCCACTTGCAATTCCTCATTTGTGATCCTGTTATAGCCCATACCCTCAACAAACCCACACTAACCCCCACAACCACCCGCTTCCGAGACCTTCCGACCGAAAAGGACGAAAGACCTTTTCCGTGGATCCCGTCCCTGTCACGCCCGTCCGAGACACCGCAACCGAGACACCATTCCCGAGTCTGCTCCTGACCGAGGACTCAATACTTTGATAACCGACGCGCAAGACTATCGCGTACCTCACTCCCTTGTTCTCTCTTTATATTAACCCCTTGTACTACCTTTCTCCTTGTTTTATGACCGGCTAAAGGATAGTACAAAGAGCGTTACATGTATATAGTCTCACAGTCGACTGGACTGTTCGCTAGTACGAATATCGAATTAGTTCCCCCCCCCAGTTTCTGATTCATTTCCGGTAAACTCCGCCTCCTTTCCGAAATTAGGGACAGACGATCGAGGAGGGCGCAACACATAAGTTGAAGCCAAGTCTCTTTGACCTCGAACACCTCAGTGACCGGATTGAACCATTCCGCGACCTACCCTAAATTCCCGGCGCTTCCGCCCCCCGTCCGTAGTCCGTCTGACTCCAGCCTCGGTCCTCGGCCCCGTCACGGACCTTCACATCGACCGGATAACCCCTTCGGAAGTGCTAGCTAAGCGCCTGACACGCGGACTTAACAGATCCTCACTTCAGCATTCTTGTGCCTACTCTCCACCAATTCCTGACAAAGGGTGTCAATGGACTGCTTGACCTCCACCAGAGCAGCAGTCAATGTGATGACTGGGGAGGGCTGGAGAGGCACAGGGACTACCGGTAGTGGGGGAGGGATGGCTGCAGGTGGTAGTGAAGGAATTGGCAGTGGTGGTGGTGAGAGAACTAGGGGTGGAGGGGGAGATGACAGAGGAGGAGGAGGAGAAGGTGGTGGTTGTGCGGGCAATGACACCATTATGCATGGTGTTGGCACTGCCATAGGTGGTGACACAACAGAGGAAGGTGATGGTTCAGGAGTTGGGGTAGATAGAGGCTGAGGAGTAGGAGTACCAGGCTGGAAGAGGAGGGTATGTGCCCTGGGCTGGATCCTCGCCTTTTTTGAAGGTCCTGGCCTATCTGAATCCCAAACCTTATCCTCAGACGCACCTTCCCTTATCCTTCTCTTCAACTTGCTTGGACTTGCTTCCACCTCAGATCCCCTATCCTTTCCTTTCCCTTTCCTTCCTTTCCTCCTACTCATACCTCAACCATGCACATTTGCCAAGCATCCCACCCCTCACTCACTATACCACACACATGCTCCCATATCCAACTCACCATCCCATTTCTGAATGCAAGTGTTGTGACACTTGATACACCGATTGCATGGGATATCCAACCAATGTCCTTTGATCCAAGGTGTGGCTTCATCCTCCTCAACAAACCTCACATCACAATAAAACATAACAAGGTAGTTGGTGTCATCACCTCACATTTTGAGGCAAGTGTACTAGACAACCAATAAGTACCAGTTGAAATCCAAAGAGAACACTACTCACCTTTGCACTTTTCAAGTGCAAGCCCTCAATCCATGGCACTCTTATGTTGATCACATCTTGCACATCCTCTTCAAGCTGCATCCTGTTATGTTTGATGGTGGATGGCAGGGGAGTAGGAATATCAGATAGAGAAGGATGGTTGGCATTGTTGAGGTATGACATAATGGGTAAGCTGTACAAGCCCATAAGTTTGCGGATGTACCAGGAGTTGATATACAAGTCGTCATCCATTTATGATATCGACGATGGTTACCCCCCTCAAACTCCCTCACGGCCACTCTTATATGCTTTTGCAATTCCAAACTCCAACAGGGCCACTATTCTAGAACTTCATTTCCATGGCCTTCTGGGACTCAGCCATAAGGAGGGATACTGTTAGGAACTGCATGCCAGCATGCCAGACTATTCATTTCAGCCCGCTCAGCCTAACTCTGCCCTCACTTGTGTATTCAACTTTATGCCCTCAGCCCATGAACTATATGCACCTTGTGTATCTGTCTTGGTGTCACATGCACCTGTCAATACACTCCACTCATATATGTCAACCTCCATATGCTTGCAAATATATTTTCACTTCATTTATGTTTAATATCCTTTTCATTTTGTTTCACTCCACTTTCCTTATTTGCAATTCCATTCTATCCCTGATGTCTGATCTGCTACTATATTCCTTATAGGGGAACTCTGTTGGGAATCAGGGTGACACCTTGTACATTCTGTAGTTCAGTCTTCAGTCAGATAATCAACTAAGATTCTGACTAAGCTTCTTCTGTCTTGCTATTCTGAAATTAGGGACCAGTGCGATCTGGTGAGCGCAACATATAAGTTGAAGCCTTTCCCTACTCCAAACCTCGCCATTGTTTATCTTTGGGAGATATTCTTTAATTACAACTATGTCATTTTTTCATATTGTAACAAACCCAACAACAGGTTCATTACATTTTTCTTCATTGAGACATAGGCATTCTCATATTATATGTTTGCCTGAGCATCATCCACAAGTTATTGTCCTTTTGCAAAGCTATGCAAAGTGACCAAATTGATGACAATTATAGCATTACAGTGGGCAGTATAGGAATTTGGTTGTCAGGTAGAGGTGACCCCAGAGTGCAATGTGATGGCTGATGCAGTTATTGGTGACTTGAGTATCTGTGAAGAAGAGAACTATGGACATGTGTGTTTTAGTTTGATGATTGTTCCATGGGCAGGAGAGAAGTTCAACCTGTTGGAGTGTTGAGGGGTGAGTGATAATGTGATCATTCTGGTTAATGGGAGAGATAACATCACAGCTGTCTCATGAGGTGGCAAATATGGTGGGAATATCATGAGCAATGACTGGGAAAGTCTTTTGGGAAACAGAGAGCTGATCAGAGAGTTTGGAGAACCAGTGGTGTACTGTGGAAGCAAGATATATTTGTTTGGCTTCATGGCATGTTGCAATCCAATTATCCCCACTCTGGTGTTGACCTGCAGCATGGATTTATAGTGGGGTGGTCTCTATGTCCTTATTCCTGTCAGTATCTGGTGTGTAAGATCTTGTTTCAAACCAGCATTTGGCATCTTTAATGGCTCTGGTGATTTCCTCTCTGTTATAGCCCATGCCGCCAAACAAACCCATATTAAGCACCACAACCACCCGCACCATTTCCGGAACCCTTCCAACCGCCCCAAGCCTGAATAACCGATTTCCGGATGTCCGATATACATTCCAAAGTTCCGCAATTCTGAACCTCCGAAGACTCTGAAGTCAAGGTTCCGTTACCTTGATAACCGACGCGCAGGACCATCGCGTACCTCACTCCCTTGTTCTCTCTTTTATATTGACCCCTTGTACTCCCTTTTCTCCTTGTTTTATGACCGGCAAAGATAGTACAAGGATAATCGCATGTATATAGTCTTCCAGTCGACTAGACTGTTCGCTAGTACAAATATCAATTTAGTCTCCCACCAGTTTCTGATTCATTTCCGGTAAACTCCCACCTCCTTTCCGAAATTAGGGACAGACGATCGAGGAGGGCGCAACACATAAGTTGAAGCCAAGTCCCTTCGACCTCGAACACCTCAGTGACCGGATTGAACCATTCCACGACCTACCCTAAGTTCCCAGCACCTCTGCCCCCATCCGTAGTTCGTCCGATTTCCGTCCTCGGTCCTCGGCCCCGTTACGGACCTTCACACTAACCCGGATAGCTCCCTCGGAAGTACTAGCTAAGCGCCTGACATGTGGACTTAACACTCTCCTAGCTCCTTGTCAGATAGGCCTGAAAGCACCAGAGTGTTGTGATCAGATTGTGCAAGTGTGAGATCAAACCATGTATTACAGAGTGGTGTTTTGGAGACAGGAGTTGCCTATGGGGCTGGCAGAGTGGGTGAGGTAAGGACTGTTAAGACTAAGAGCCAAGTTAGATGTAAGACCACTGCAATGATAATTGCAGGGAAGTAAGATAATAGACTGCTTGACTCAAAGTTGAAATGATAGATAATGCTTGACTTGTAGAACTTGTTGAACTAATTGAACTTGTTATTGTTCCTCTGTGCTACTAGTCCTTTTTATATACAATGGTTGGAATATCATATGAGAGAGATGTGGTGACATGTGAATCTATACATGAGGGTATGACTACTATGTGATGCAATGTCTGGGGTAAAGTGGTTATGGAATTGAGTCATGGGTTGTGAAAATGAATAGAGAAGTGGATAAAAAGAAAGGGAATGTATTGCGCGCGCGTGTGTTTCAATTCTGGGATGGTAGCGGGGGTTTGTCTCGGTTCTCGGTTGTCTCGGTGGGCGTCATGATGTAGAATGTGGAGTATAAATGATAAATTTGTGATGATGTGAATGATGATCTCATGATTGGAGTGTCTCGTGTATTTGACTCGACTCGGAATTGGTTTGTTATTGATCTTGTGACTCGTGTATTTGTGACTCGTTTGGCTCGTGTAGTTGCATAGACTTGTTGACTCGTGTAGTTGACTCGGTGTAGTAGACTCGTTGACTCGTGTGATAGACTCGTTGTGTGGGTTCTCGACTCGCAGTTGTGTAAACTCGTTGGCTTGTGTGTGTGTGTAAGAAAGTGAATAAGGATGTGATGAATAGAAATGGGGGGGGAATAATAGTGTGATATCTGTCGGTTTCTAACAAGGACAGCTGCATAGGTGCATTCCCAGCAGGTTGTGCAGTGTTAGGAAGGCCTAAGTGGGTGGAGATGGCATCCAGATGCTTATATTCTTTGGCCAGTTGTAGGTCATGTGGAGAATCTATGAGTGTCAATTGGGCTAAGGAAATAAGGTTGTGGCTTTGGCGCAGGGCATAAGAGAGATTGTTGCAGTTTTAGCAGCCTTGGTCTTAGGGAGAACAATTCCATATATCAGAGTACTAAGTTGTTCAAGTATAGTAGCTAATAACGCTGCAGTAGGCTGTCCTGGGAGTTCAACGGGCAGCGGTGGTGGTGGTTGGACCGTGGGAGCCATCCTCCCTTGCATAGGTGGCCGCCTTTGCATGGCGAGGCCACCTTGCTGTGCCTTACACCCTTCGGGCGGAGCACAGCTAGTATTTATAAGGAGTTGAATGATGAGTGAGAAATCACGTGAACGGCTGCCATCAGCTGCGAGGTTTGAATTGTGTAAGCCTGTACATATAATGAGTGGCATTGAGTTTGGGCTTTAAGATTCGCTAGTAGGAAAGCTGGCGGCTCTTGTATAAATACCCACGCGAGAATGAAAAATCACGCTCCTTTAGAAGGAAGGCATTTGACCGTCGACGCAAACTACGAGAGGATCCGTTAAAGAAGAGGCTCGGACAAGCTCAAGGTTAAGGACCTTTCCGTGACTGAATAAATTTGGCGACGCTAATCACTCGTACTGCTTACAAAGTCACATGCTTCATTCGACGGTCCCTATCAGTCTATGGGCAGAGTTATCGCATCTCAACGGGTGACCTACACCTTTAGGCCCGAGGTGCAATTCCTTGTCTAAAAAGTTTTAGCAGGGTCCTTTCTCGGCCGATTTAGAGGTATCATCCACAATTCGGATTTGTTCTACGGAAGCGAACTTCATCTTCAGCCCGAAATGATTTCCGCCAGTGGGGCTCGAAAGATGCCTAACAACCACCCGTGACGAGGGTGACTTGTGACAGTATTGGTTGACAGGTTATAGATCGCAAATTTGATCACTATTTGCTTCAGGGTTCTGCTTCCTTCTTCTATCTCGACTATTTGCCTTAGGGCTCTGCTTCCTTCTTTTATCTCAAGATTTTAGGTTGATTCGTGTAGGTGCCTGGGTTGGTCGCGCCAGCACTCAGATTCCGTCAAGGAGTTCCGTACGGCAGCGCGGTCCGTCCATAGCGCTTCTACCGCTTTAAGCAGCTGTTCCTATGCTCCTACGATTCCTTCTCTCTTTCAAACCACTAGGCGCTCTGCATAATAACCCATGAGTGCCACACCAATACCACCGCATGTCATCCAGACCGTCTTCCAATACATTTTACCTCCATCATTGCCCTTGCCACCTCACCTCTTGTCAAAACGTCTTGCAGAACGCCACCATTATCTGTCAATCTCGCCCACAGATCCCACCTCTTACTTATGTTGGCCTTCGTCTGACGCTTCTCAAGTCGCAGAGGCTTTGGAGCGTGGTATTTCGGACACGCTCGCCCCTGAGCCGGATCACGAAGTACGATATACGACCCCAGACGAGGAGACTGTACTTGCTCACGTCCGTCCGGATGCGCATTCTCCCTTGCAGGTAGTGTTTGCTTGGGATTCAGAGACAGCTACCTGGAGATATCACGACGCTCGTATGCTTCCATTTCCTAACACTTCTATACCATCGCTGGACGCAGCGCCAAGGACTACTTCCGGGCTTGGGTGGCCCCCAATTATCGACCAACCTCCCCATCAGTCTCGATCCGCATCACCCAACGCAGATGATTATTGGGCAGGCTACGAATCAGCTGGGTCATCACCAGATACATCTGCCTTGCCCCCTAGTATTCCCGCGGAAGAGGATGACAAAGCCGAGGCTGCATATTGGGCTTCTTATTCCGCTGTTCATGGTAATTCATGCGTATCGCAGCAGCAAACTTGATGCTAAGCTCTGAACACTCTCTTGCTTAATCAGGCTCAGGTGACTCTACTATTCCATCGCCCAAATTTGAACAGCGACATTTGGCACAGCATCAAAGAATGCCTGAAGCGCGGGGCCCCGAGACTACATTTGATCCATTTGTAGCCCAGCTACATTTACGACTTCAACAACAGAATGGAGCTCCCAACTCTCCCCTATCTAGTCCGTCACACCATTCACATGCTGCCAACATAGCTATTAGCAATGAAACAGTTTCCGAGCCAGTTGAATCTGGGTACTCGAAAGTGGCTCAGCATGACTATGGATTTCTTAAGGATTCGAAGATGGTTGGAACCAATGTTCCTGAT
>QLPG01010894.1:0-13355 GCA_003314385.1 Gomphus sp. MG54 | reverse complement strand
CATCATCCTTACCTTTTGGGTTAGTCTCCCCCTATCATAGCCCCTAGCCCCTATTCGCGCAGCCTTGATGCTGTATCATTTCTCCAGAGTTTCTCCATAGTTTCCTCTTTTATATACTTTGTTCTCATGCTTTGTCATTCAACTGATATAGCCAACCTCTCACATTGTTTCACATCATTGCTTGGTTTTTGTATATAAAGGCCTCTGGCTCACCTCTGTAATAACAAGTTCACAAGTTAAAGCCCCAAAGTCAAGTCTCCAAGTCCAAGTCAAGACTAGTCTAGAAATGTCTAGACTATTGTATTCAAGCCCAAAGTCAAAGTCCAAGTATTAGTCAGCGTGACACGTTTGTGTCTCAGGTCACGTCCCTGTCATATCACACCATATTCCATTCACATTCTATTTTTGTTCATACATAGCCTTGTCACAGAGTATAATCCAGCTGTGCCAAATGACTACGCTAGATCCCACCAGAGAAAAGGACCGGTGCACGCAGGCTTTTAGGTATTAATTACCTAGAGCAACTCTACAACAGGTCAAAGAATAAGGAATGGACGGGGTAGGTTTATTGGTTGGTAGAATGAGGAAGAGTGGACAAAGGATGGGGATGGGGATGTGAAGGGTGGATGTGCCGAGCTGAGACTAGCACACTAAGTAATTTGCATGTGGCTTGGACACTTGGGCATGGTCATAGTCTGATGTACTTGGTTGGCACTGCCGAATTACCAGACACTTGGTACGTGCACTTGACACATGGCCACACCTCTGCAACCTGCAGCTGCACCCCCTCCATCCATGGCTGTACTGCCACAGGCCAGGCAAGCTCCCCAAGCCAGACCAGCCCCACAGGCCAGGCAGGCTCTGCAAGCTGGGCCACCTCCTAGGGCTAGGGCCCTCATAAACCCAGCTAATAATAATGACCTTTTGAATACTATTCTCGAACTTGGCAGGACCACCTGGAATCACTGACAAGATGGTCAAGCTGCCAGAATTTGAGAACCAGAACCCTTTGATGGGACTGACCCAAAGAAGTTAAAGGGTTTCATCTTCCTTTGCAGAATGAATTTCTGCACCTGGCCTAACTTGTTCCCCAACGATAGGCAAAAAGTCAACTACATGGTCTCCTACCTGAAAGGAATGGCTCTGGAATGTTTTGAGCCCTACCTTATGGGTAACCCCAATATGGAACCCCACTAGACCAGCAATTTGGAGCTTTTTATCGATGAGTTACAGATCAATTTTGGCTCTTGGAACGAAAGAGCCGATGCTGAGATGGCTCTCAAAAAGCTAACTATACAGGACAACCAGAAATCCACTAGGTTTTTTGTGGAATTTTACAGGCTTGTGGCTTTTGTCAACTACAATGACAATGCTCTCCTTCACAAGGCATACACGGCACTGCCAAAGCGCATCAAAGATAGCCTCATCCATTTTGACAAACCCCATACCCTTGACGAACTTCAAAATCATGTTCAAAGGATCAATATGAGGTATTGGGAATAAAGGGCTGAACAGTCTGCGGAGGACAGTAATGAGCCAAAGAAAGATATGAAATCAGACAAGCCTGGTAACAGATCTACCTTGGACAACCGCTAGCAAAATAACAGCCACAATAACAGCAGCAAGGACACATATAAGAACAAGGACAGGAACATGCCTCAGCCCAATCCACCTGAGTACACTAAGACGAGCCGGCTATGCGCGTCAATATTGTACATAGTAAATCAAAGATAACTCGCTCAATTTTGAGCGTAAAAATACAAATAAATGAGAGGAAAAATCACAATTCAAAAGCGCACAGAGTGATACAAAAATAGACCAAAAATACGAATATATTGCAGATTGTACTCTCAGGGGTGGAGTGCATAATACACCCAACAAGGATGTCTACCTAAAAGGGGGGTGGTGACTAGCTAGAAACCCTTTGAACTATGCAATTCCCCTTCTGAAGACATCCCTTCCCAAAACTTCCCTCCATTTACCCCTCTCCACACTCCATCCTGACCTTAATTCCTGCTGTTCCCTCCATTCTGACCTTAATTCCTCTCCATCCTGACCCTATATCATCCCAACCTTACTTCCATCCCAAATTCCCCTCTTCTTCAACCTCCCCACACTCTATTCCCAACCTTAAAATCATGACCATTCTCTAACAACCCTCTCAGTCCATCTACCACCCTCTCTTTCCCCCATTTATCACACTGAAACAGCTGAACATATTGGCCTGTTTTACTTGTTTCTTCCTTCTCTTATGCCTTTTAATTTTTCCTTCATTTATTTACTCAAAAAATAAAATAATAAAAGAATCTATTGAGACTACTTCAAAGTCTCACTTTCCTGATTCTCCCCCATATCCTCATCCCCATCTTCCTTTTCCTTCCCCTTGTTATGATATGAAAAATTGATATAGTTGCAATAATGTAATATCTCCCAAGGTTGGAGGTTTGGAGTAGGGCAAGGCTTCAACTTTAATGTTGCACCCACCAGATCGCACTGGACCCTAATTTCGTAAAGGTGAGAGTGGAAATGAAGTCTAAGATGAATGGAAGGAAGCTTAGTTAAAATCTTAGTCAATTATCTGACTTAAGACTAAACTACTGAATGTACAAGATCTTTATACTACTTTCAAATCTACCAGGAGTTGAGTAGATTCCTATAATAGATAAGAAAGTCCAAGGATCATGAAAAGTGGGAACAGAGTACTATGTCCCAATCTTGATCTCCTCCATGACATTGAGGGGTAATGTCAAGTACACGTACCGAGGCCCATCCACTCAGCAGTGCTGACTGAGCAACCATCCTATATCCACGACCAAGTGCCCACGCCACACACATAACACTTGGTACACCGGTCTAGGTTTGGTACATCCACCATTCACACTCCTTATCCTCACCTTTCGGTCCACCTCACCTCGGGACTTCCTGTCCTTGTATTATCCTTGGCTACAACTCCATTGTTTTATAGTCGGCCACTCCCTATTGTCCTATCCTAGGTCATGCTTCTTTTATTCTATCCTTTATTGTTCTATGCCCGTTTGCATCCCTTCATTCTAATTTTACTCGTTGTGGACAATAACCACATGCTCTGCATACCTTGTTGTCTCACATTCCTTATTCCACATGTTGCTTCTTAAACCTATATAAGTAGGACATGCATGTACATATTTCCTCATTCTGGGTATCGACTAGGCTTAGGCCCTTCTACTTTCTTCCCATCTGTTAAAGTCCTCGACTCAGGCTGGCATCATCAGCATCCTCCTGAGTATCTGTCTGTTGCAAATCAGTGGCACGCATGGCAAGTAGGGTGCAACGCATGAGTACATTGAAGCCAATGCCACTACTCTTGGCCTGCAGGACTTGGCCATTGTCTGCCCGACCCTTCGGCAGTACCAAAGTCCATCACTATCCAAAACCTAACAGGTAATATGTCACCCCAATTCCCAATGGAGTTATCCTATAAGGAATGTAGTAACAGAATGGATATCAGAGATAGAATGGAATTGCAAATAAGGAAAGTGGAGTGGAATGTAATGAACAGGATATTAAATGTAAATGAAGTGAAAATGGATTTTCAAGCATATGGGGATTGATGAAAATGAGTGGAGTGTATTGACAGGTGCATGTGATGCCAAGATAGATACACAAGGTACATATAGTTTGAGTGCTGAGGGTGTATGGTTGAATAGGTAAGTTAGGGCAGAGTTAGGCTGAGCAGGCTGAATTGAATACTCGGGCATGCCGGTGGAACAGTTCCTAATAGTATCCTCCCCTTATGGCTGAGTCCCACAAGGCCACAGAAATGAAGTTGTAGATAGTGGCCCCATTGGAGTTTGGAATTGAGAAAGTGTATAAGAGTGGCCATGAGGGATTTTGGGAGGTATCCATCATTGATGTCACTAATAGAGAACAACTACATCAACCCCCCCTATGTCCAAAAACCTATGGGTTTATACTCCTTGCCCATCACCAGCTACCTCAGAGGCAACAACACCACTTGTCCCATCGATGTCCCTACCCCTTTGACCTCGACCATCGAGTGCAGCAAGGCACTACTTGAGCAAGGCTACATAGATGTGTAAGAGCCTTGGGTTGAAGGGGCAAATTCAAAAAGTACGAAGGTGAGTAAAATGTTTGCTTTGGATTTCTTTACTTTGCTAAATGCTCACCTTCAAATGCAAAGTGATGAGAATGATGTCCATGGCATATTATATCAAAAGGCAAGGTTGGGTGAAGAGGATGACTATACACCTTGGTCACATGAACAAATGGCTGAGAAGCCCTGCAAGCATTGTGAAAAGTGAGGCAACATGTGCCTGAGGAAGTGGGATGGGGATTTGGAATTCTGCATGTGTGGTGTGGTGAGAGGGGTGTGGGATGCAGCATAAATGAGAGAGGTCAAGGGATGAGTAAAAGGAAAAATAAGGGGAAGGATAAGGGAAAGGTTAGGGAGAGGAATCCCAAGGATGAGGGAAATCCGAGGTCAAAGAAGAGGTCGAGAGAAGGTATGCCAGATGATGAAGAATAAAATGAGGCAGGCCCCTCAAAAAAGCAGAGGATGGGGCCTAGCATGCATACCCCTCTCTTCCTTTGTCACTCTTCAACTCCTCTGCCCCCACAACCATCGCCCCCACCCCCTGAGTTATCACCACTTCCCACTGTGGCACCAAAACTGCTCATAATGGTGTCTTCATGCACACTGCATCCTCCTCCACTGCCTCCTCCTCCACTGCCTCCTCCTCCACCTCCAGCTCCCTCACCTCCACCACCTCTATTGCCACCACCTGTTTCCTCACCACCTCTTGCCACTGTCCCCCTCCGCTGCCTGTAGCCCCTGATCCTCCCCAGCCTTTGCCCATCTAGGGAATGGCACGGGTCACCCATGGGTCAAATGTGGGTGACCCACACCCGACCTATGGGAAACCCAAACCTGTCAACCCATGGGTTTTTTCCCACGGGTCGACGGGTGTCGGGTGTGTGGCGCACCCACATGCCTGTGACGTGTTCATGTCGTAGGTCGCGTTTGCGCCGACACGAACATGCTGTACACGCATGCACCAACATGAACGTGCAGTACATGGATGCATCAACATGAACACACCGACATGAACGAGCCAACACAACATGAATGGGCTGTACACATATGCGCTGACTCGAACGTGCCAACATGGACGCGTTGTATGCACACACAAGAATGCGCATGCACCAACACAAACACGTTGTACGCGTGCACATATGGCTCGTTGGTGTCGGCACATGCATGTCATACAGTGCGGTGCGTGTGTGTCGTATGCGTGTGCGGTGCATGCATGTCATATGCATGTGCAGTGCATGTGTGTTGTATGCACGTGCGTGTCATATGTGCACACATACGACAGGAGCGAGTGGCCAGTTGGGTGTCGTACGTGTGTGTCAGGATTCGGTGATGCTGAGATATCGGTTAAGTCCTGCAAACCATTACGGGGTGGCTAGGCTTCAACATGCCCTTGTGTTGCGCCCTGCTGTTCCGTGCGTGCCACTAATTTGGATAGTGAGAGGAGCCTTGAGAGGATGCAGAGTGCGTTGGGTCGAGCGAAGGACTTTAGAAATAGAGAGCAGATAAAGGGGTGCGAATCAATTGATATTCTGAGTGAAGAACTATCTACATACATCCCGCTACTTTTATAGTTAAGAAGCAAGATGTGGAACAGGGTGGTGTAAGGAATGGAGACAATAAGGTATGAGGCAACCACATGGAGGCATTGTCCACAGTGATCAGAAATAGAATAAGGAATGTAAGCGGTATTAGAATAATAGAGTATGGCTGAAAATAAGATAATGAAATGGTGGGCGGGAATAGAACAATAGAGGATGGCCTAAGATAAAACAATGGCAATGGCCAGGACAATGAGTGGCCGTCATGTTGTTCGGGGGAGACGGGTTAAGGAGTGGATAGGGGGTGAAGGAACAATGAAAGGGGATGTACGAGAGGAGTGGTCCATACGATGTACCAGATGTACCAAGCCGAGGCCGCGCAGTGGTGCTAGATGATGTGGGTAAGGGCCGGTTGGTCGGTATTCCCGAGTGAGTCGGTACTCGGTGTTGCAGGCTTGACAGTGTGCGCATGCACGTGTACATGGCTGACGCGCCAGGTTGGGCCAGGTCACGGGTGCTCTGGGCTTGACCCGCACCCACACCCAAGGGCACCCGACCTGGTGACCTGTGCGGGTTGGCCAAACCCGTGCTATTCCCTATGCCCATCATCATTCTCATGCTTGCCATTCAAGAGCTGCAGAGGTCGGTCAATGCCCTCCACAAGGAAATGGTGGACAACTATTTTCAAATGTCCAAGGGTCAAATTATGAACAAAGAATTTCAAGTGGAAGTGTGAAATCAGGCACTTCAGATAAGTTACCAGAGGTCAGTAAGAAGGGATTTGGTGCAAGAGCCGCCTAGGGTGTGGGGGACTTGAAGAAACTGTATGGGTAAGCCTGAGAATGCATGAGATGACATAGAGGATGGGGAGTTGGAAATAGGAATGTAGAATAGGAGTGTAATTGGACTTAAGAATTGTATAATATTTTTTTTGTCTTTTGTTACTTTTGTCTTTGGTTTTTGGAATTGGATTTGAACTGAAAAAATGAGTCGGAATTGTGAGAATGAATGAGTGAATCAAAATTGAGAGCTGAATTTGAATAATAAATTAGAATTGAGAGTTGAACTTGAAGACAGAAGGAAGGAGCTGAATTGCAAGTGGAAAATGATAATGAAATGGAATGAGTGAGAGTGAATGGAAAAGAAATTATGAGGTGCTTATGGAATGGGTAATGGTCCAGGTGTGGATGGGTATGACTTGTGAAAGTCTTAAATGAGTTCAGATGCATGATTGATTTCTGTTGCAAGGAGCCATGAAGTTTCTTCATATGTGCCTTCATGTCCTACCCACTGCACTTGTTAAGAACATGAGCAGCAAGGTTCTTAGCACTGAAAGCTCAGCAAGGTTGAAACTTTACAGAAGTTCGGATGTGGGGCTTGGCTTCAGCTTATACAGTATATTGCATTCAAAACCTTCTCCAGGAAATATAAAATCCCTGTTATTTCTACTCTGATCTAGTACTACTGATTCAGTTACTTCTGAAATATGTAGATATATCTGCTAGATTTTCCATCCAGACAACTTCAATCCACGCATCTATCTGTCATGTCACTAGATCTGTCAGTTGGCAATATTCAGTCATAACTTGCTCACCCACTATAATCTGTTGATTAACAGGGAATTGGGCAGTATTATGTTCTATCATGCCACAAACATTTTTAGGTGTGTCCTGATGGCCTCAGTCTAGTTGGCACTTGCTACTGCTCCAACAGCCTCACCCAGGATCCTGTTCCATCACTGAAAGCTCTGCCAATAAGCCCTAGTCAATGCAACTGCCTTGTGCATGCTTGTATACCAGAATGGCTTGCAAGTTTTAGCTGGGACCTCTCGGTCAGCAGCACCATTTGGCATGTTTGGCCAAAGACTCTTCCATCTGTCCCCACCCATTTTTTGCTTCATCTGTTCCATGTATTCGCACTATATGCTCTCACCACTCTCTTCTGCTCCCTCATCTCAAAGCCAACACTTTTAGTAGATGATGGGACATCTACCTAAAAGGGGGGGGGGGTGACTAGCTAGAAACCTTTCAAACTATGTGTCAGGATTCGGTGATGCCGAGATATCGGTTAAGTCCTGCAAACCGTTACGGGGTGGCTAGGCTTCAATGTGCTCGTGCATTGCGCCCTGCTGTTCCGTGTGTGCCACTAATTTGGATAGTGAGAGGAGCCTCGAGAGGATGCCGAGCACGTCGGCTCGAGCGAAGGACTTTAGAAATAGGGAGCGGACAAAGGGGTGCGAATCAATTGATATTCTGAGTGAAGAACTATCTACATACATCCCGCTACTTTTATAGTTAAGAAGCAAGATGTGGAACAGGGTGGCGTAAGGAATGGAGACAATAAGGTATGAGGCAACCACATGGAGGCATTGTCCACAGTGATCAGAAATAGAATAAGGAATGTAAGTGGAATCAGAATAATAGAGTATGGCTGAAAATAAGATAATAAAATGGTGGACGGGAATAGAACAATGGAGGATGGCCTAAGATAAAACAATGGCAATGGCCAGGACAATGAGTGGCCGTCATGTTGTTCGGGGGAAACAGGTTAAGGAGTGGATAGAGGGTGAAGGAACAATGAAAGGGGATGTACGAGAGGAGTGGTCCATACGATGTACCAGGTGTACCGAGCTGAGGCCGTGTGGTAGTGGGAGATGATGTGGGTAAGGGCCGGTTGGTTGGTATTCCCGAGTGAGTCGGTGCTCGGTGTTGCGGGCTTGACACTATGCAATCTCCCCTCTCGAAGACATCCCCCTCCCAAAACTCCCTCCATTTACCCCGTTCCATTCCTGTCCCAACCATAATTCTCTCTATTCCCCCCATTCCAACCTTAAATCCTATCCATCCTAATCCCACATCATCCCAACCTTAATTCCATCCTGGATTCCCCTCCTTCCCAATCTCCTGACACACTATTTCTGACCTTTACGATCACACCCATTTCCAACATCTCTCTGTCCACCTATCACCATCTCTTTCTTTCCATTTATCATGACCAAATCTGCCAAATGTCTTGGCATGTTTCACTTGTTTCTTCCTTTTCTTATGTCCTTTATTTTCCTTCATCCTTTTCACTCAAAATAAAAATTATAAGCAACTTATATTTCTGAGACTACTTCAGGGTCTCATTTTCATCACCATCCCCCATATCCTCATCTTCTTTTTCCTTCCCCTTTTCTTCCCCTTGATCCCCCTCATCATCATCATCCTCCAATTAATCCTCTCCTGGACTCTCACTCCCATCCAAAACTTCTGAACCTCTTGGTACTCCCAAACCCCTGCGCTGGCCCTCACCCAACAAAATGACTGTGCAACCTATTAACCAAACCCCCTCCACCAAGTAGAGGAGCAGTTGATTCATCGGCATGCATAGAGAGTAGGGCACAATGCACAAGCACATTGAAGCCAAAGCCACTACTACTGGCCTGCAGGACTTGGCCAACTCCTGCCTGCATCTTTGGCATTATGTTATGGCCCATGTTGCCAATAAACCCACATTAAACCCCACAACCACCTGCACCAATTCTGGGACCTTTCTGACCACCCCAAGCCTGAATAACCGCTTTCTGAATCCCAATGCATCATTCCAAGGTTCCATGTTTCCAAACCTCCAAAGATTCCGAAGCCAAGGTTCCACTCCTTTGATAAACTATGTGTAGGATCATTGCGTACCTCACTCCCTTGTTTTTCATGCTATATTGCCCCTTGTAGTCTTGTTTCCCCTTGTCTTTACTCGGCAAAGATAGTACAAAGACTAGATACATGTATATAAGTCACCAGTCAACTGACTATTCGCCAGTATGAATATCAACTTAATTCTGTGTTGTAGTTTCCGATTAAGTTCTGGTAAACTTTCTGATTTTCCAAAATTAGGGACAGACAATCGAGGAGGGCGCAACACATAAGTTGAAGCCAAGTCCTGATGACCTTGAACCACTCGTATCTCTCTATACTGTGAACAGTCCAGCAATCATTACATAATTTAGCACCCATGACATAATTTAAACTTTTGCGTGTGACTGGTGTGATATGTCAAGTTGAGACAGCTTCAAGTTCCCATAGATGCATGTACCCTGTTAGGTATCAGTAATGCCAATGATATAGATGGGAATTGGCCAAGTCCTGGAGACTGATGGAGATCAGGGTGGCTTGGCTTTAACATACTCGTGCATTGTGCCCTGCTCTTCTGTGCATGCTACTAATTTGGAAAGAAGAAAGACCCAGGAAAGTTGTCAGGGTTCAATAATGCCAAAGGTACAGGCAGGAACCAGCTAAGTCTAGTAGTGGCTTTGGCTTCAACATGCTTATGCATTGCACCCTACTCTCTCCATGTGTGCCATCAATTTGGGACAGTAGAAGAACTTGAGAGGGTTGCCGAGAGCATCGCCCTGAGTAGAGGACTCTGACAAGGACAGAAAGGTAAAGGGGCTTAAGTCTAGTTGATAGCCAGAATGATGAAGTATGTACATGCATGCGTTACTTATATAGATTAAGAAGCAAGATGTGGAATAAGGCATGGAGAACAACAAGGTATGCAGAGAATGTGGAGGTATTGTCCACAATGATCAAGAATAGAATAGAGGAATATAAACGAAGACAGAACAATGAAATTAGAATAATAGGAATGTGGGCAAGAATAGGACAATAGGAAGTGAATGACTATAAAACAATAGGGTCATGGCTGAGGATAAAACAAGGACAGGAAGTCCCGAGGTAAGGTGGGCTGAGAAATAAGGAGTAGGTGGGGTGGGATTAATGGTTGATGAACAAGGAAGGAGTGGATAAGGGATGGGAATGAGAAATGAGAATGGTGGATGTGCCAAGCTGAGACTGGTGTACCAAGTGACTTGCATGTGGCTTTGTCACTTGTGCATGGACATGGACTGATTGCTTGGTTGGCAGTACTGAGTTACTGGATACTCAGTACATGTACTTGACAAGAGTGCCAAGAGTGTCAGCCTGAGTAAGGGACTTTAGATGGGAGAAGGGAAGATGAGAGGATGTAAACCAAGTCGATATTCAGAGTGAAGAATGATCTACATGGATCCGCTACTTATATAGGTTAAGAAGCAAGATGTAGAATAAGGAATGGAGAACAATAAGGTATGCAGAGCATGTGGAAGTATTGTCCACAGCAATCCAGAATAGAATAAGGAATGTGGATGAGAATAGAACAATGAAAATAAGATAATAGAAATGTGGCCAAGAATATAATAATAGAGAGTGACCGAATATAAGACAATAGGGTCATGGCTGAAGATAAAACAATGGTAAAATGTCCCAAGGTAGAGTGGGCCAAGAAATAAAGAATAAACGGGGTGGGGATTAATGGATAATGAGTGGGGGAGTGGATGAGGGATAGAAATAGGGAATGTGGATGTTGAATGTGCTAAGCTGAGACTAACATACCAAGTGACATATGTGTGGCTTGGTCACTTGCATGTGGAATTGGACTAATTGTTTGGTCAGCAGTGCTGAGTTACTGGATAATCGGTACGTGTACTTGACACACCCCTGAAGAGGTCAATGACAATATTGTCTTTGTTTTTGGCAATTTTGATGTCAACCTGTGCACTTTTAAATTTTAAAAATTTCTATATGTTTACTGTATTTTTACACTCAATACTGAGCAAGTTATTTCCATTTTACTCTGTACATTACTGACACATGTGTGGATTTGCTTCTGCTCGATGCAACACATGTGGCCAGCTCCCTGAGAAGGGACCAGTAGGTTGGCCCCTCACTAAGCTAGTGCTTAGTAGCTGGCTCAAAAATATATGTGGGTGAAACACTACCCACATATGCCTTCTTCCTCAGTGGTTGACATTTCACTGAGGAGGTGAGCCCAATATATTATTTAGTGTACATTATTGGCTTATTCTTTTATTTTTCCACTGTAGAATAAATAAATAGGTATATTTAAATAAAAATCACAGTGGTTGACATTCACTGAGGAGAATAAATAAATAGATTGTCCAGAAAAATCTCTGAACCACTGCTGCAAGTTGCTTATAAACCTACAATAGAAAACCTCATTACATTGCATGATGCTTAGGAATGCCTAAAGGCAAAAACATACCAGAGTGGTATCATATCCAAGTTTAATGCATTATAAATGGACATGCATACCTATTTCACTATGTACATCAGACTCTGTTAATGTCACCATTGCTGATATGAAGGATCTGATAAAAATTATTTATAATAAGCAACCTCTGTTAAGTGGTGGAATACATGTAGTTGTTATGTCCTAATCATAAATCTCCCAATGTAGTAACAATGGTGATGCTTATAATAGGGTATGGCTTCAACTTGTGTGTTGTACTCACTGGACCTCACTGAACTCTAATTTTGTATAGAATAGAGGATGTAATAGTGAGACAGAAATGAAGATGGAAGTGAATGGGGAAATATTAGTCAATATTCTGACTGAAGATTGGACTACTGGAGATACAAGATCTTATACTACTTTCTTATCTATGAAGAGTTGACTGGGTTCCTTTATTAGATGAGGAAGGTGAAGATCAATTGTGTGAGATGGAATGCTAATTGTCCCAATCTTGATTTCTCTGAGACAGAGGGGAATGACACATCATTCTGTTGTCTAGCAGAGTTATCCTATAAGGAATGTAGCTATGGAGCATGTGACAGAAATAGAAACGACAAAGCCAAATTGCAAATAAGGAAAGTGGAGCTGAATATAAAAGGAAATATAACAGAGTCATAATGGTGAAGTGAACAATACAAATACTGAAAACAGATGTATGAGCATGTGAAGGATGAACATATTATATGGAGCAAATTGAATGTTGTATGCAATGCCAAGATAGGATAGGCTGAATACATGAGGTGCACTGAATCAGAGGTCTTTTGGAGTGTATAGCTTGAATGGCAAATTAGGCTGAGTGAGATTGAATCAGGCCGGACTAAATAATTGGGGATAACAGCATAGTAGATCCCAATAATATCCCCCCTTTATGGCTGAGTCTCACAAGGCTGTGGAAATGAAGTTGTAGATGGAGGCCTCATCAGGATTTGAACATACATGAGGGTATATAAGAGTAACTGTTAGAAGTCATTGGAGGGTAACCATTGTTGACATCACATATGGATGGTCAACATTACATTAACCCCACATATATATTCCCAAGCTTATGGGCCAGCTTGACTCACCCATCGCTACCTAGCTGAAAGGTTGTGTAAGCAGTGGTAGTAAATTCAACATTCTAATGCCATTGTCTTTGACAATTGAAAACATGAAGCTTGAAGCAGTGGTGCAAAATGCTATAGATGTGTGAGAGCCATGGGTTGAGGAATTGCACTTAAAAAGTACAAAGGTGTGATTTTTGCTAAGGATTTGTCTTGCTAACAACATTGTAGTATGCCTGCCTTTAGATAAAGAACAACCTGGAGGATGAGCTCCTTGTTATTGTATATTGGAATCGCAGAATTGCATGATTGTAGGATTGTGGGATTGTGCAATTGTAAAATTGCAGGATTGTATGATTGTGCGATTGTAGAATTGTAGGATTGTGCAATTGTGTGATTGTGTTAAGTCCGTGTTTCAGGTGCTTAGCTAGTACTTCCGAAGCAGTTTTCTGGGTTAGTGCGAAGGTCCGTAATGGGGCCAAAGACCGAGACGGGGGTCGGACGGACTACGGATGGGGACGGAGGCGCCGGAAACTTAGGGTAGGTCGCGGAATAGTTCAATCCGGTTGCTGAGAT
>QLPG01010892.1:0-19255 GCA_003314385.1 Gomphus sp. MG54 | reverse complement strand
TACATAGTTCCTCAGTCTGAGTATCAACTAGGCTTACGCCTCCCTACTCTCCTCCTTCTATTCAGAAGTCCTTACTCAGGCCAACATCCTCGGCATTCGCCTGAGTATCCATTCTCGTTACAAGTTAGTGGCATGCACAGGAGGCAGGGCGCAACGCACGAGTACGTTAAAGCCAAGCCACCCTGACCGGCCTGCAGGACTTGGTCGGTTCCGACAGTACCCTCGGTAGTACCGAGTCCTGACACGATGTCACATTGTGAGAAAGCTAAGTGTTTTGTCATTATTTCAACAAGTTTCTGATACCAATGCCTCCCAGACTGTTTCAGTCCATACAGCGTTTTTTGGAGGTGACACACTTGTCTAGTGGAGTCTGGTGCATGGTAACCAGGGGGCTGTGCCATATAGATCGTCTCTTGATCGGTGAGTTCTCCGTTTAAGTATGCACCTTTGATATCAATCTGATGAATTTCCATGTCTTTTGCAGCAGCCAATGCAAGTATGGTTCGAATCGAGGCAAGCTTGGCAACGGGGGCAAACGTGTCAAAGTAGTCAACACTGGGGACCTGGGAGAAGCCTTGGGCTACAAGGCAGGCCTTGTATCACACTACATTTCCAGCTGCATCTTTTTTTGTGCAGAAAACCCATTTGGAGCCAACAATGTTTGCATCTTTTGGTGGTACGGTAAGTTCCCAAGTTCCAGCCTCCTTTAGTAATGCTAACTCTTCAAATATGCCCTTTTCCCATAGTTCCCAGTCAGGATGGCGTCTTGCCTCAGTCAGAGACCGGGGCTCAATAGCCTCGACTTCACTTGTTTCGGCCACCAGTGCGTATTCATCTAATCCTTCAGCTAACATTATCCAGTCTGCTGATCCTTCTTCCTCAAGGATTACTTCTTGATCTATAGCAGTGGGGAGCTGGATTCCAGGAGCAATGATGGGGTCAGATGATCGGTAAGATGAAGTCCCATGTCCATCTAGAATGTCACGGATACGCTGACTAGGCTTGCACACTCATTTGACAGGTGCATCTTCAGGTTCAGATTCAGGCAGGCTGACAGGTTTGGTGTCGGTATGTGGGGGATCGGTGATGTCAACATTTGGCACAGATGGAGTGGGAGCAAAGGAGGGTACATCAGTGTTTGTTTCGATAAGCTCCCAATCCTCCCCCTTGAGACGAGAAGCTGACGGGTTGTTGTTCAGGTAAACATTTCATTCTACTGTTACTGTCTGCTTGTCAGGCCAGTAGATCCAGAACCCCTTGCTTTGTTCATCAATGCCTAGCCAACGGCCCTCTGTAACACGACCACCTAATTTGTCACTGGTTTCGGTGCATACCCACACCTTTTTGCCCCATTCTCGAACATGATGCAGGTCCGGTTTCTTTCCAAAGGCAGCCTCAAAAGGAGTTTTATCATCTACAGCCCTGGTTAAGGTGCGGTTCATAAGCCACACCACATGATGTGCTGCTTCACCCCACAGGAATCTTGGTAGTCCGCTGGCATGCAAGAGTGCACAAATACGTTTGACAATAGTACGGTTGCGGCATTCAGCCACTCCCTTGTGCTGTGGCATGTCATGTATGGTGAGTTTCTGTGTAGTACCCTTGGATTTGAGATGTGAAATGAAATCTTTTCCAAGGTATTTGCCGCCGCAGTCCGAATGCAGCGTCTTTATAACAGCATCAAGCTGCACATTATACTATATCTCGTACTCCTTGTATGCACCAAAGGCCTCATTTTTGGTGTGCAACAAATACAGGTGAGTTAGCCTTGACATATCATCAGTGAAAGTGATATAATATCGCTTTCCACCCTTCGTGGCAACAGGAGCAGGTCCCCACAGATCGCAGTGGACTTTTTCACCAAATTTGGTAGCACGGGTGCCTTCACTTGCTCTGGGAACAGGCTTGCGAGTGGCCTTTGCGTATACGCACGACTCGCAGAAAAAAGGACCTGTTGGTGAGTTTTCTAGTTTAACTCCTGTTACAAAGCCTTTAGCCACTAATCTCCTTGCCATTTCAGGGGAGATATGGCCCATTCGACGGTGGAATTGATCCAAAGTAAGTATATCTGCAGCCAAGTTTGCTGTATCAGACTCATGTGAGACACGATAGAGGCCACATCCTGATTTGGGAACCATGCCAACCAACTCGCTGTTTTGCTCACGTATTGTACACTTGCCATCTGCAAATGTGACGTCAAATCCAGCATCATCAAGCTGTCCAACCGATACAAGGGTATAGCCGACTTCAGGTGAGTAGAGGACTTCTGTGAGCCTAAGTTTTGAGATGTCAAGGTTGTTTGGTACGTCAATTGTCATCTCGCCCATTCCAACTGCCCTGAAACTTTGTTTGTTTGCAGCTTGAAATGATCTTGGGGATATCTTGACGAAGTTTTGAACTGCATGTCGGTAAGGAGATATGAGTGGTACATCCTGAGTCATAGACTTCAACACGAGGTGACGTTTCAGTAGTTTCTTTGACTTTGGCACATACTGCATGTGCATCGTCCAGATCAGCATCAATGCAGTTTGAGTCACCACTGGCAAGTGAAAAACCATCGCTTTCGTCAGTTTTAGGTAACTCCTCCACCTCGCATTCACCATCTGAATCATCACTGATTTCAGAAAACCAGTCTTGTTCACCAACTTCAGTATCATCCAAATCTGAATCAAGGATTGTCATCAACTGCGGGAGTTCTGAGTCTGATTCGTAGAGCTCGTCTGCCATGAAGGCCGCGTCAAATTCGAGATCAGATTCAACAACAATATTTGCAGTGCCATTATTGTTCTGGAAGCTGCTCTTGTTTTCTAATGTTTTGGCAGGTTTGGGGCACTTGTCTTTGTAGTGTCCCTTATCACTGCAGTTCCAGCAGAAACCGTGTGGCTTCCGCTCGGGGCGTTTTCCTTTCCCTTTTCCATTAGGTGAGGCCAACATAGCCTCATCTTTGTCATTCTCCTTTGACATGTTGCCACCAGTACGCCGCAATCTCTGCGCAGCATGACACTTGTACTCCTCAGAAACCAATGAGATGAGCTCATCAGGGTCAACAGTCTTGGTAGAGCTATACAATCTTGCACCAGCGAGCAAGTTTGAAGCAAAAGCAGAGAGATGCGGTGGAAGGGATTTAATAATAGGGGAACGGTAGTCCTTCTTGTCAATGACAACACTGTAGGTGGCTAGCTCCTCTTTCTTTACATGCAGGTTATCCAAAAATTCACGCACATTGCCTTTGTCAGGACACTTGGACTCCATAAACTGAGTACGCAAGTCAGCCTGTGCAAAAGCTCCCTTTGAGGAAAATTCCTTCGTGATGAGGTCCTACCGGTCCTTTAGGGATGCTTTTTCATGGATTCAGATCAGGGTTGAGTTAGGGATGCGATGAGTGAGGAGAGCCTTGGCAGTGCGGTCTTCCTTTATCCACTGGGTGAGTGCTAACTCTTCATCAGGTTTTGGAGGTTTACTGAGAACAGGGCAAACAGCAGTGCCATCAAAGTATCCCCACAGTCCTTTAGCCTTGATGGCATCCTGGAAATTCATAGCAAAGGCAGTCCAGTTCAAGCCAGTCGGCATAAGTTTAGGAACCGAGGAAGGGAGGAGATCAGTAGTGGTGAATGCTGTGGTGGACATTGGAGCGAGGCGTGCTTATTTGGAGTAGGGAGCGGGGAGCCCAATAACCTGTAAGAATTATATGACTATACGAACAATCTCAGCATTTGAACATCAAACAACTAAGTATATAATTTACCTATACGAACAATCTACAGGAGCGTACAGGTAAGCAAACTAATACCAAATAGCTAGTTAAATATCTCACCTCAGCATTTGAACGTCAAACAACTGAGGAAGATGGGAATTGATGTAGCTACTTATATAGTATTTCAGAAACAATGGACTATCTAAAAGAAGGGAATAAAAAAGGATTCCTTTGTGACTGCGCAAAACCTATTTGAGGCAAATAATAAGTATGATATGTGGGGTGACATGGTTTGTCACACTGCAACATCATCATCTCCAACACCCTGTATCTCAGCTTTTGATTGGTCTCCTCATGTTTATGTAATAATTTTTATTGGTTGAGATATTGCACTTTTTTGACAGTGACTCATTGGACCAGTTTTGTTGCCTTCAAATGTGTGATTACAATCAGAGGTATAGTTAGGTTTGTATGGTCACATGACTTGTGTTAGAGTTATAATTGGGTTATGTGATTATAAATAGTTTAACATTGAACAAATAGACCATAACAATTTTCTTCAACAAATTATGAAATCCCTCTCTCTTGTTCAAGTCAACTATGTCCTTTCTCAGCTTGATGCTGGCCATTCCACCTCCCATATTCAACTCTCTACTGGTGTAGGCTATGCCACCATCTGTAGACCTTGCTCTAAGCACCACCCTGACCTCCCAAAAGCTGTTGGAGGACACTCATCCAAGCTTTCTCCTGCTAATATTCAACATGCTGTCCACCTCGTCAGCTCTCAAAAGGCTCAAAATGCAGTACAAGTTACCAGGACCCTTCATGATATTATCAATGTATCTCTCTCCACTCAAACTGTATGCAGGAAGTTGAAAGAAGCTAGATTAAAGGCTGTAGTGAAGAAGAAACGTCCTATACTCTCTCAGAGATATAGGAAGGAGAGGTTAGATTCTATTGTTGCTTATCGGCATTGAACTGTAGAGGACTAGAAGAGGGTTGTGTGGTCAGATGAGACAAAGGTCAATAGGCTAGGGTCAGATGGCAAGAAATGAGCTTGGAAGAAGGCAGGAGAGGGGCTGAGTAATAGGCTAGTTGAGGGAACGTTAAAATTTGGTGGAGGTTCTGTGATAATTCAGGGGTGTATGATATGGGATAGGCCAGGATATGCTGTCAAGATTGATAGAAGGATGGATGGGGATCTCTATGTCCAGATTTTGGAGGAGGATCTTCAGTCCAGCCTGGAGTACTATGGTAAAACTTCTGCTGACATTATCTTTCAACAGGATAATGATCCAAAGCATACCTGCAAAAAGGCCAAGGAATGGTTTGCAAATAACCATTTTGAGGTTCTTTCATGGCCAGCACAGTCTCCAGATCTTAATCCAATTAATCATCTGTAGAGTCATCTGAAGAAGAAGCTTGGAGAGTACAATCAGCCACCAGGAGAGATAATAGAGCTTTGGGAGGGGATACAGGAAGTTTGGGACAAGATAGAGCCTTCAGTGTGTAGGGAAATGCACAACCCACATGGATTACCGGGTCGGGTGTCCTTTGGTGTGGGTGCAGGTCAAGCCGTGAGCACCCGTGACCCAGGCCCAACCCGGGGCATCAACTCCGACATGAACGTGACTTATGCATATGTGCATGTGCCGACATGAATACGATTAAATGCGACAAATATGCTGTACGTGCACATGACACCACGAAAATGACATACATGATGTACACGCACGTGCTGCGATGAATGCAATGTACCCAATGCCCATACACACACACACTGCTATGTATACAACGTATGTGCATATACTGTGACAAATGTGACATATGCAATGCCCATATGCACACATGCTGCCACATACATGACATATTGCAAGCAGGTGCAACCAAGACCCATCAACCCGTGGGAAAAAACCCATGGGTTGATGGGTTTGGGTTTTCTATGGGTCGGGTGCGGGTCATCCACATTTGACCTGTGGGTGACCCATGCCATTCCCTATTAGTGTGTCATGGATTGATTGAGAGTATATCTAGGTGTCAAGCCCCCGATACCAAGCTCCGGTTCACTCGGTAGTACCGACCAAACAACCCTTGCCTTTTAGTCTCACACACCAGTGACAAGTCATCCCTTGCCAGTACATGGTCTTGGTCCGGTACATTTGGCTCATTATTTGGTTCACTTTCCTCATCCTGTCCCCTCTATTCTTTATCATTCCTTTATTCCCTGTCCTTCCCCTTGCCTGTTTACCCTTGGGACATTCACTCTTTGTTGTCACTTGGCAGTGGCCCTATTGTTTTATGTTCAGGCCACTCTCCATTGTTCTATTTTCACTCACTCTTTTGTTCTCAGTCATATTTCATTGTTCTATTATCATCCACATTCCTTGTTCTATTCTTGATCATTGTGGACAATACCTCCACATGATTCTTCATACCTTATTGCTCTCCATTCCTTGTGCCACTCTGTTCCACATCTCACTTATTAGCCTATATAAGTAGCAAATGTATGTAGATGGTTCTTCGTTCTGGAAATCAACTAGGTTGCTGCCTTCTTGTCCTCTCCTCTCCTGTCCCAAGTCCTTTACCTGGGCCGACACTCTCAGCATCCTCCCGGGTATCCCTCTGTCCTAAATCGGTGGCATGCATGGGAAGTAGGGCACAACGCATGAGCACATTGAAGCCATGCCACTATTCCCAGCCTGCAGGACTTGGCCACTCCTCGGCATTCTCGGAGCCTGACACTAGGAGGGTTTTAGCTATACTGAAGGCAAAGGGGGGATATACCAAATATTGATTATAATGAGTTTTTGATCATCTATACAAGAGCAACAAAATTGGCCCAATGAGTCACTGTCAGAAAATTTCAGTATCTCAACCAATAAAAATTATTACATAAATGTGAGGAGATTAATCGAAAGCTGAGATGCAGGGGTATCTGTGAGAATATTCTTAGATTTTAGAGATTTCCATTTGGTTCATAAAATCTGGAGCAAGTCAAAAGTACCAAATATTGGTTGCCAGCATTTAGATCATTTTCTTGCTTAGCAGATGGTCACTTCAAAGAAGAATTGGTTGGCTATACTTGACTCAGTATTACTTGCTGTGCCAGGGCAAGTTGCTGATAGCAGTGAAATTGGCTATTACATTGAGCCATACAATTATCAAATGTTGCAAGATGCATCATCCCATCTCACTGTAGACTGTAAAGAAATGCTGCAACAGATGAATCTTGAACCACCTGCTATTCCACATTTGCCTTTAGAGTGGTCTACAGACTCTTTATGGAGAGCTAAAGACCTGGAAGTCATTTGCGTCACATTGCGAGAGGATGTAGAAAACTTCCTAGCATTCCATTGGGATGTAGTTGCTAAGGCCACAGGGGCATGGAAACCTGCTAAAGAAGATTTATCTTCAATGGCTTTTCCAGATCCATCAGAAATGACATCCAACCCTGAAGTTTTTTGTATGCGCTACATTGCTTCCCATAGAATCTTAGAGAGAAAGTTAGCTGCAGACTTGTGCTTCGTGGAAGCTAAAGTTCAAACTCTTTCTGAGTCTCATGCTTCAGAGCATGATTCATCTTTACAATTGTCTACAATTATGAAGGAGGCTCCAGAACCAGTTTCTACTTATACTTCTAAGGAGGTTTCTAAACTTCCTAAGAGTGACTTGGAATATAATTATCCTATCTCTCAAGATCAGGTTAAAAGAAAATAATCTACAGTCTACAATCATGGGCTTAGACCTTCATTGGTTTCTAATTCCCCTTACAATCAGAATCCCACTAAGCTTCCTAGGTCTGATGGTTTGGAAGAATTGTTCCAAGCATCTGGTTGTGCTAGAGGGAAAACCATCTTCAGCATCCCTGAAACTGTGGAAGTTCCTGACAGGACTTATGGAGTTTCTGGAGGGGCCCCACCTCCTGGAGGTGATCCCCCTGATGATGATGATGATGACACTACAAATCCATCACCCACTCCTCACCAACCTAGACCTTCGAATTTCCCTCCTGAGAGAAGAAATAATCTACCTGGTAGACATAGAGGTTTAGGTCCTCCTGATTCTGGTCCTCCAGACTCTGGTCCTCTAGACTCTGGTCCTCCAGACTATGGTCCTCCAGACTCTGGTCCTCCAGACTCTGGTCCTCCAGACTCTGGTCCTCCAGACTCTGATCCTCCAGACTCTGGTCCTCCAGACTCTGATCCTCCAGACTCTGATCCTCCAGACTCTGGTCTCCCAGACAGGGGGGATGGTCATAAAAGTAGAAAATTGGCAATTGATTATAATGTCAATTCAAGCAAGCTTGAAGCTTACTTTGACAACAAATTGTGTTCTGATCTTGTCCCTGAATGGGATGGTAATCCTGATACATTAGCACAATGGATTCTCAAAGTAAATCACTTAGCTCAATGCTCTGCCACAGTCTTTAAACAATTGGGTGAAATTATCCCATTGAGGCTTAGGAAGGGAGCTGAGAGATGGTTCTTTTCTTTGCCATTGTCTTATCATGAGGAAGCCTCTCAAGATTGGAAATCAATTAGAGATGTAATTGGGGCTTATTACATGAATCTGGTTAGATAGACAGAAAGCAAGAGCAAATTATGCCACTTTCAGAGAGTCTGGTCATTCTAATGAATCTCCTAGTGAATATTATGTTAGAAAGGCAGAGTTGCTGAGACTTGTCAGTAAACTATCTGATTCAGAACTTATTATGGAAGTCATGAATAGAGCACCATCTTATTGACATACAGTCATAGATGCCCATAGGGATTCTGATGCTGTTGAGTTTCAATCTGCTATCAAATACCACGAGGAGTCTTGGTCTCATCCTCCTTTTACTTCTGGTGATAACATGGAGAGATGTCTTAGGAATTTGGAAAATGCCTTGCAGTCCAAATCTAGATTTGAATCTAAAGGATCTTTTAGAGACCCTAGATCTCATCTGGTTGAATGATCATCCAAGCTTGGTTCTCCTAAATTCCCTAAGGATGATTCCAATGTGTCTAAAAGACTAACTCCTGAGTCTAAGAGAGCTAGACCATGTAAACATTGTGGACACAGTAAGGACTGGAATAACGAATGCAAACATGCTAAGTGTCAAGTCCATGATACAGAGCTCCGGTTCACTCAGTAATACTGACTGACTGACCCTTGTATGTATCATTCCTCACTACCACACAGTCTCAGCTCCGTGCATCCAGTTCATTGTCTGGGCCACTCCTCTCACCCTATCCCCTCCACCCCTTACTATTCTCTCTTTTCCTGTCCACTCCCTTACCTGTTCTCCCTCAGAACATTTACTATTCCTTTATTATTCAGTTGTGGCCCTATTGTTTTATCTTTGGCCATTTTCCATTGATCTATTCTCATCCACTCTCTCATTATCTTATTCTCAGTGTCAAGTACACGTACCGAGGACCAAATAACTCGGCGGTACCGACTAAAATACTCCATTAGTAACCAAGTATGAACCATTCAATGAGCTGTTCTTGGCCAGACGCACATATTGGTCACACCCCTCATTCCCATCCCACGCCTACTCCTCATCCCTCGGTCCGCCTCACCTCCGGACTTCCTGCCCTTGTGTTATCCTCGGTTATAGCCTTGTTTTATAATCGGGCATTTCCTATTGTCCTATCCTAGGGCATGTCCTATTATTCTGTCCTTTATTGTTTTATCCCCGCCTTACATTTCTTATTCTAATTTTACTCGTTGTGGACAATAACCACATGCTCTGCATACCTTGTTGTCCCACATTCCTTATTCCACATGTCACTTCTTAACCTATATAAGTAGGACATGCATGTACATACTTCTTCATTCTGGGTATCGACTAGGCTTAGGCCCTTCTACCTTCTTCTCCTCTGTTAAGTCCTCGACTCGGGCCGGCATCCTCAGCATCCCCCCAAGTATCTGTCTGTTGCAAATACAGTGGCATGCACGGCAAGTAGGGCGCAATGCACGAGTACGTTGAAGCCAACGCCACTACTCTTGGCCTGCAGGACTTGGCCATAGTCCGCCGGACCTTTCGACAACACCCCTCGGCAGTACCGGAGTCCGTCAGTAACCGACGCTTGACACTCAGCCATCTTTCATTATTCTATTCTTGCTTACATTTCTTATTCTATTTTTGATCACTGTGGACAATACCTCCACATGATTTTTCATACCTTATTATCTTCCATTCCTTACTCCACCCTGTTCCACATCTTGCTTCTTAACCTATATAAGTAGTGGATGTATGTAGATAATTCCTCACTCTGAATATCAACTTGGTTTGCATCCCCTTGTCTGCTCTTCTCCTGTCTAAAGTCCTTTGCTCAAGCCGACACTCTCGGCACTTTCATGAGCCTCTCCTCTGTCCAAATCAGTGGCATGCACAGAACAGCAGGGTGCAATGCATGAGTACATTGAAGCCTAGCCACCCTGAATGGTCTGCAGGACTTGACCGACTCCTTGGCTTTACCCAGTCATAACAGTATATTCAGAGTGACACTGTTTTCCATGCCACCTCAGTTCTTATGATTATGCCCCCACATACTAGATCAACAGCCTGCATCGATGACAATTGGCTCACCCCCACAGTAAATCAATGAAGGGAGCGAGAAGTGTCTGGTACCCTGTCCCTTCTCATTGGTTATACCTCACCAGCAGTCGAACTGCGGCGCCTCGCCTCCCCCTTCAAGCAAGAACCATGCATCAAAGAGGTAGTCGATGATAACATCAAATATTGTCAAGTACATGTACCGAGACCCATTTACTCGGTAATGCCGACCAAGCAGCCATCCTATGTTCATGTCCAAGTGTCTGTGCTGCATGCATATCACTTGGTATGCTGGTCTTGGCTTGGCACATCCACCACCCACATGCCTACTCCTCACCCCTCGGTCCATCTCACCTTGGGACTTTCTGTCTTTGTTCTATCCTCAGTCACAGCCCTTGTTTTATAGTCGGGCACTTCCTATTGTCCTATCCTTGGCCACATTTCTATTATCCTATCCTTTATTGGTCTATCCCTGTTTTACATTCCTTCATTCCAATTTTACTTGTTGTGGACAATAATCACATGCTCTGCATACCTTATTGTTCTACATTCCTTATTCCACATGTCGCTTCTTAACCTATATAAGTAGGACATGCATGTACATATTTCCTCATTCTGGGTATTGACTAGGCTTAGGTCCTTCTACCTTCTTCCTCTCTGTTAAGTCCTCGACTCAGGCCGGCATTGTCAGCATCCTCTCGAGTATCTGTCTGTTGCAAATCGGTGGCACGCATGGCAAGTAGGGCATAATGCACAAGTATATTGAAGCCAACACTACTACTCTTGGCCTGCAGGACTTAGCCATTGTCTGCCTGACCCTCCGGCAGTCCCGAAGTCTGTCAGTACCTGAAGCTTGACAGTATACCCAGAATCACACTATTTCCCATGCATTACAAATATGGTCTTACCAGACACCTTTTTAATGATCTTTCTATCTTCTTATTTGGAACTGGGTTCTCCAGTAACCCTTTCTAACTGTTTTGAATCAGGATCTGCTCATAGCTTTACTGGATCATCTTTCTCCCAGAAGGGTGTCCAACAAGACAGATTCACACCACAGCATTTCCAACCCAATACAAGTATATAATTGGAAACCATCCAGTTCAGAAGAACTTTAGTTTTTCTGGCTGACCAGGAGGCAATGCCCCACCCTTGGCACTCTGTCTGGAATGCTTGATCAATCAGTATCAGCCTACAGAGTATTTGAAAATTCGCTTATGATTATGACCCTTTTCGAACCCTTCTCAATCTAGTACTGCTTGCTAACAGCACAGATGTGTTCACTAGATTTTCCATCCAGACAACTTCAGTTCACCCATCTGTCTGTCATGTTACTAGATCTGTCGGTCAGCAATATTTGGGCACAACTCGCTCACCTGCTATAATCCGTTGATTAACAGGGTATTGGGCACAACTCGCTCACCTGCTATAATCTGTTGATTAACAGGGTATTGGGCAGTATTATAATCCATCAAGCCACTAATGTTTTTAGGTACAACCAATGGCCTCAGTCTAGTCGGCTCTTGCCACTGTTCCAAAAGCCTCATCTAGGATCCTGTTCTATCGCTGGAAGCTTTGCCAATAGCCCTAGTCAATGCAACTGCCTTGTGCACACTTGTATACCAGAATGGCTGGCAAGTTTTTGGCTGGGACCTCTTGGTCAGTGTCGTCATTCGGCATGTTTGGCCAGGGTCTCTTCCATCTGTTCCCATCTGTTCCCATTTATTCACTCCATATATGCGCATCATATGCCTTTACGACCCTTCTCCATTCTTCTTGGCTTGAGGCTGACACCTTTAGTAGACAATGGGACATCTACCTAAAAGGGGGGGTGGCGACCAGCTAGAAACCATTCAAACTATGCAAACTCCCCTCCCAAAGACATCCCTCTCCCAAAAAAACCCCTCCATTCACCATCTCCACTCTCCATCCCATCCTTCACTTCCACCGTTCCCCCAGTCCTATACCCCTACATTCTCCAAATCCTCTCCACTCACAATCCTACAACCACTCTTACTCCCGAATACATCCCCTCATTCCACCATCAACCTCTAATCCCTCCACAAACATCCCAACACTCCATTTCCAATATCACAAAAACCTCACATCCCTCTCAGTTAGGGAATAGCATGGGTTAGGGTAACCCACATGGGTCACCGGGTCGGGTGCCCTTGGGTTTAGGTGCAGGTCAAGCCGAGAGCACCCGTGACCCAGCCCAACCAGCCGCCTCAACTATGTACGTGCGTATGACATGCATGCACCACACGTGCACACGTATGACACAACCGTGCTGTACGCACATGCATATGACACGAACGCACCATACATGCATGTGCTGACACCAATGCACTGCGCTGACACCAATGTGCCAAATGCACATGCTGACACCAATGCACCTTATGCTCATGCATATGACAGGCACGCATGCAGCGCATTCATATTGTACGACACATTCGTGTCGTGCATTGTGCCTGCATACGGCACATTTGTGTCGTACATCACACCTGTGTACGGCGCATGTGGGTGCAGCATGCACCTGACACCCGTCGACCCGTGGGAAAAACCCATGGGTTGACGGGTTTGGGTTTCCCATGGGTCAGGTGCAGGTCACCCACATTTGACCCATGGGTGACCTGTGCCATTCCCTACTCTCAGTCCATCCATCACCCTCTTCTCCCATCAATATACCACAACCAAACCTGCCGAGCACTTCGGCACCTTCGACTTGTTCTTTCTTCCTTTATTTCTTTTACTTTCACTCATCAAAAAATAAATAAATAATATCTATTCTTTAGTTTACTTCGACATCATTTTCCTCATCTTCCCCCTGCTCTTCCTTCCCCTCCCCATCTTGCAATGTATTCCTCAACTGCTCCAGCAGTTGAGCATCCAAAAAACCCAAACCCTTCTCGAAGAAGAGCAATATTGTGTTCTCCATCTGGTGCATCCTCTTGATGAGTTCCTCAAACATCTCCTCTGTCCTCTCTGTCTTCTCCATCTTTCCTGTCTTCCTAGTCTGCTTCTGTCCCAATGCCCCAGCCAGCGGTACCTCTGTGGTAGCACTCCCACTCAGCCTCAGGGTACAGGCCCATTTTGGCCTCTTATTCAGAGGTTCCACCTCCGCATCAGCATCCTTGCTCTCTGGTTCGGTCACCCCTGCACCCTCTTCTGGGTTCCAAACCACCAGGCAGATCTTGTCTTAGATCAACTTGTTTTTATACTAAAAGAAGCATATTAATCAGCTGAAATAACAAATCGTACTACCACTCACCTGTGCACCTCCTCCCTGTCCTCTCGTACTCAGCCCCTTGCTGGGCCCCACCTCCATACTCCGTCCTCTCTTCCAAGTCGGAACCTTCGGGACTACCTAAGGACCAGGACCCCCCACATCCATCTGTTTGGCTGATTTGGCCTGTCTGTTCTCGGCCTCTTGGCTGTTTCCCACTCTATCCATGGTCACTTAGGTGCCCACCACCAGGTTCATGGTGGCAGTTGTCTCAACCACTCCCTGCTCAAAGTTATCGGCCTTGGTGTTCATATCTTCGGGGTTTTGGTTTCTGATGTGAGGTAATGTGGTTGGCCAATGAGAAGCCTAGGAACTTCCCAGCCACCCCATGACATTACGTTTAGGCATCCCAAACTTTAAAATTAATTTCCAGCTTCAGGGGTTCAGCTGCTAGAGGGGGGATACTGTCAAGTACATGTACCGAGACCCGTTTACTTGGCAATGCCAACCGAGCAGCCATCCTATCTTCACGTCCAAGTGTCCACACTGCATGCATATCACTTGGTACACCGGTGTTGGCTTGGCACATCCACTACCCACATGCCTACTCCTCACCCCTCGGTCTGTCTCACCTTGGGACTTTCTGTCTTTGTTCTATCCTCGGTCACAGCCCTTGTTTTATAGTCAAGCACTTCCTATTGTCCTATCCTTGGCCACATTTCTATTATCCTATCCTTTATTGTTCTATCCCTGTTTTACATTCCTTCATTCTAATTTTACTCGTTGTGGACAATAATCACATGCTCTGCATACCTTATTCCACATTCCTTATTCCACATGTCACTTCTTGACCTATATAAGTAGGACATGCATGTATATATTTCCTCATTCTGGGTATCGACTAGGCTTAGGCCCTTCTACCTTCTTCCACTCTGTTAAGTCCTTGACTTGGGCCGGCATCATCAGCATCCTCTGTATCTGTCTGTTGCAAATTGGTGGCACGCACAGCAAGTAGGACACAATGCATGAGGATGTTGAAGCCAATGCCACTACTCTTGGCCTGCAGGACTTGGCCATTGTCCACCCAACCCTCTGGCAGTCCCGAAGTCCGTCAGTACCTGAAGCTTGACAAATATGCAGACTATGACAATGATGATCAAGAACCCCATCCAGCAGAGGATGAACCTGGTTTGGTACACTATGATGCAGATGCCAAAACTGAGGAACAACCTCAGCACCACTGGCAGGCAAACATGCCTGAACCTCCTTGCACTCTGGTAGCTGCACCCCCTCAACCCATGGTTGCACCCTGTCAGCCTGTGGCTGCACCTCCACATCCCGCAGCTGCATCCCCTCTGCCCATGGCTGTACCGCTGCAGGCCAGGCAAGCTCTCTGAGCCAGACCAGCCTCACAGGCCAGGCAGGCTCTGTAAGCCAGGCCACCTCCTAGGGCCAGGGACCCCATAAACCTGGCTAACAATAACGACCTTTTGAACACTATTCTCGAACTCAGCAGGACCACCTGCAATCACCAACAGGACAGTCAAGCCACCAGAATTCGAGAATGTTACGCCCCATGCCTCCAACAAACCCACACCAACCCCCACAATCACCCACCCCCATCTCCGAATCCTTCCCGACCATCGAAGTATGGACCCGTTCCCGTTCCCGTTCCCGTTCCCATAACATCCATCCGAACCACCACTAATCCAATCCCGATTCCTGCAACCCATTTCCGCATCTTAATAACCGACGCGCTAGTTTATCGCATACCTTACCCCCTTGTTCTTCCTTACTATGATCCCCTTGTACTCCCTTTCTTCTTGTTTTATGACTGGCTAGAATAGTACAAGGATAAGCCACATGTATATAGTCTGACAGACGACTGGACTGTTCGCCAGTATGAATATCAATTTAGTCTCCCACCAGTTTCCGATTCATTTCCGGTAAACTCCCGCCTCCTTTCTGAAATTAGGGACAGACAATCGAGGAGGGCGCAACACATAAGTTGAAGCCAAGTCCCTTCGACCTCGAACACCTCAGTGACTGGATTGAACTACTCCACGACCTACCCTAAGTTTCCGGCGCCTCCGTCCCCGTCCGTAGTCCGCCCGACTTCCGTCTTGGTCTTCGACCCCATTACGGACCTTCGCACTAACCCGGAAAACCCCTTCGGAAGTACTAGCTAAGCGCCTGACACGCGGACTTAACAGTATATTCGTACTCACACTCCTGATCGTCATGAAGAATAAGACACGAACAAGGTTCTTACGAGCATGCGTCAGACCCCTCTTTCTACAGGCACCACTCTCGAAGAGCGCCCCCGTACCATTGGGAAGCATGACCAATCTCGCCAAAGCCATCACTACACTAGCAAACAGCCTAGCTACTCCTAAGAAATCGAGACCCCCCACACAAGTTCGAAACCCAGATCCTTTCGATGGTTCCAACCGCAGAAAATTACAAACCTTCCTCGTACAGTGCAACCTAATTTTTCGGGATGACCCAGAAACCTTCAACACCAGTAGCACCGAAGTAACCTACGCGCTATCATATCTAACCGGAACCGCCCTGGACTACTTCGAACCCACCTTCACCGCCCATGACGAACCCCTCTGGCTCCACGACTATAACGAATTCACCTCCGAACTCAAAACAAACTTTGGCCCCCATGACCTGGAAGGCGAGGTGGAACTGGACCTCGAAAAACTCCACATGTGTGACGACCAACACATCATGGAATATATGGTCGAGTTCAACCGCCTCACCACCCATACCCTTTGGGATGACTCCGCCCTTCGCCACCAATACTACAAGGGGCTCCCGGGAAGAATTAAGGACGAAATAGCCAGGGCAGGAAAACCATCCTCCCTGCCAGAACTCCACCTCCTGTCCCGATCCATCGATGCACGATACTGGGAGCGAAAATCGGAAATTACCAAGGAACCCACCTGGGCACTCGACCCCCAACGGACACCCAAACTTGACAAAAATGGGAAACTCACGCCCCTGGAACAACAACGCCGCTTCAGGCAGGACCTCTGCTTACTCTGCGGCAAAGCAGGCCACAGGGTCAAAAAATGCCCTAAGAAGGAAAGCACCGACTCGGCAACGACAACCCCGGTACAAACGAAGGAATGTTCTGAAGCCGTCGACACTCCCGTCATACTCCGACTCAACACGTCCACCCTCTCAAGCCCAAATGCACTGACCATTCGTCTAACCTCCGACTCCCTACCAGGACAACATCTGAACATGCTCGTTGACTCAGGATCGACACACTGTTTCCTCGATTCAAAACTAGCATCTAGATACAACCTTCAGTGCCAAGACATTGCGCCCATCCCACTAAGACTTTTCGACGGGACCTCCAACTCCTCCATTCGCAAGACCGTCGAACTCCCGATTCACTTCCCCCAAGGGGAACGACACTCCGTGACCTTTTTCGTAACTCCGCTTGACTCGAGCTGCTCGGTGGTCTTGGGACATAACTGGCTTACCCGCTTCAACCCAACGATTGACTGGGTTTTGGGCAACATATCCTTCAAACCCCCGCCGCCAACTGACTCCGTGAAACCACCCGAACCTATAGCCCCCTCTTGCCACTCTCCTGACCCCTCGAAAAAATCACTCATCGTGCCCAAGGTGGCATTGATCAATGCAGCAGCGTTCACCTGCATCTCGAAGATGGAGGGTACCCAGACCTTCCAACTACTGCTCTCCGACCTCAACAAAATCAAGGACGGCCCTGTAGACCTATCCAATGTCCCGAACGAATACCACAAATTTCAGGACGTGTTTAGTAAAAAGCGTGCCAACACCCTGGCCCCACACTGACCCTACGACCTAAAGATAGACCTGGAGGAAGGAGCCTCACCCCCCTTCGGCCCCATCTACTCCCTGTCAGAAAGCGAGCTGAAATCGCTACGCGAATTCTTGGACGAACACATCTCCATGGGGTTCATCCGACCATCCCGCTCACCTGGCAGGGCACCTTTCCTGTTCGCCCGAAAGAAGGACGGTTCCCTATGTTTGTGCATCGACTTTAGAGGACTCAACAAAATCACAAAAAAGGACCGGTACCCGCTACCCCGCATCTCTGACCTACTCGACAGCCCCCGTAAGGCTAAAATCTTCACTAAAATAGACCTACGACATGCGTACCACCTCGTCCGCATCCGGGAAGGCGACGAGTGGAAAACCGCCTTCCGCACCCGCTACGGATCCTTCGAGTGGCACATCATGCCCTTTGGACTGAGCAACTCCCCGGCCGCTTTCCAAAGCCTTATGAACGACATCTTCTCCAACCTCCTCAATGTTTCGGTGCTGGTCTACCTAGATGACATCCTGATATACTCCGATAACCTGGAAGAACACAGGAAACATGTGCGCGAAGTCCTGAAACGACTCCGAACAAACCACCTGTATGCCCGAGCAGACAAATGCCAGTTCCACGCCGACACAGTGGAATACCTGGGATACATCCTATCTCCGAATGGCCTCACCATGGCTAACGACAAGGTCAAGGTGATCCAGGACTGACCTGAACCGCGCAAAGTCAAGGATGTCCAGTCCTTCCTTGGATTCGCAAACTTCTACAGACGTTTCATTTTCAACTATTCCAACATCACGATTCCGCTAACCCATTTGACACGGAAAGACACACCTTGGAACTTCTCCAAAGACTGCAGGACATCCTTCGAAACCCTCAAGAAGGCCTTCACCACAGCCCCGGTGTTAAACCAATGGACCCCCGGCTCCCAACTCGTCGTTGAGACGGATGCCTCCGACTACGCCCTGGCGGCCATCCTATCCATAATCTCCCCCACAGACAATGAGATACACCCGATCGCCTTCTACTCCCGTACGTTTTCACCCCCGGAACTGAACTATGACGTACATGATAAGGAACTGCTTGCCATCTTCGAGGCCTTCAAAACCTGGCGGCATTACCTGGAAGGCGCACCCTACCCCATCAACGTTGTAACGGATCACAAAAACCTGGAATACTTCTCGACGACCAAACTTCTCACCCGCCAACAAGTCCGATGGTCAGAATACCTTTCACAATTCAACATGACCATCCGTTTCTGCCCCAGACGCCTCGGAGCCAAACCGGACGCTCTAACCAGACGATGGGACGTCTACCCCAGAGAGGGAGGGAACAACTATGCCACGATCAACCCCCACAACCTCCGACCCATCTTCTCCACGGAACAGCTATCCGCCTCCCTACGGGCCACGGCACTATACTTCCCGTCTCTATGAGCGGCCACAGTAATGGACACAGAACGATTCCACAGCGACATCCGCACAGCAATCCGAAACGATCCAGAACCCTCGGAAAAACTCGACAACCCCAACAGAAAATGGTTGGCCACACCAGATAACCTTCTCCTCCTCGACCAGCGCATCTACGTCCCAGACAGCGATGATCTGCGCCTACGAATCCTGCAAAACAAGCACGACCACCCCGTCTCCGGACACTTCGCACAAAATCGGATGCTTGACCTCATCAGGAGGGAGTACACCTGGCCCGGACTCCGAAAAACTGTGAAGTCCTATATAAAGTCCTGCACAACCTGCATGCGTGCCAAAACACAAAGACACCAACCGTACGGCCTCCTGAAACAACTACCGGTCCCCATACGCCCGTGGAACTCCATATCGATGGACTTCATCGAAAAACTACCCCCATCAGCCGGATACGACTCCATCCTCGTCATCGTAGATCGACTCACCAAACAATCCATCTTCATCCCGACCCACGACACCATCATATCCCCCCTCC
>QLPG01010881.1:0-18861 GCA_003314385.1 Gomphus sp. MG54 | reverse complement strand
GGCTAGGATTGGTGCTGCCATTACTGCTGCCTTGAGGAGTTGGAAGCTTATCAACTGTTCGGTTCCCCAGTTCCATGGCTTGTTCCCCATTAGTTTATGTAGTGGTTTGGCAATGCTTGCAAAGCCTTGGATGAAGTAATGATAGAAATTGACAAAACCCAAGAATTGCTGCAGTTCATTCTTCATCCTGGGAACTGGCCATCTGCTCACTCCTTCCACCTTGACTGGGTCCATCTCCACCTTTCCTTTGCTCACCACCAATCCCAGATATTCCACCTTCTCTTTCTCAAACTCGCATTTCTCTGGTTTGAGATAGAGATTATGTTCTTGTAGTAGGGCCAAGACATGCTTGATGGTCCTTCTAAGTCTGTTGAATAGATCATGATGTCATCTATATAGGTGCTGACACATCCTTCATTGATCAATTCATGGAAGATGTCATTCATCATCGTCTGGAATGTTGCAGGAGAGTTGGTTAATCCAAAGAACATGACCAGTGGTTCAAAAAGGCCTTGGTTGGTGATGAAGGCTGCTTTGTGTTCATCTCCTTCCTTGACTCAGACATTATTGTATCCCCATCTAATGTCCAGCTTAGTGAAGATGTGTGCATGGTACAGTTTATGGATCACTTCAGAAATCAGTGGCAGTGTATAGCAGTTATTGATTGTCATTGCATTCAGCCATCGGTGGTCCTGCACTGGCCTCAAGCTGCCATCTGTCTTTTTGATGAAGAAGAATGGTGATGCAATAGGAGACTTGGATGGTCGGATCTTCCCTGACTTTAGGTTTTCTTCCAAAAACTTGTCTAGCTGCTTCTGTTCTTCTAGACTGAGTGGGTACACCTTGCTTGAGAATGGTTCAGCCCCTGGCTTTTGTTCGATTGCATGATCCCACCGTCGTCATTCAGAAAGGTTATTGTCAAACCCCTCCTTTGTGAAGACTCCTCTAAACTCTTCCAGGTAGTGTGCTGGCACCATTTCTTCCACCGTTCTCTTCTTCTTCTCCTTCTGTGCCTCCTCTGCCAGTTTCTGTGAGTGTGTCCTGGCTACACGCCCCTCTTCCTCCTCTGCATATATCTGGGTCACAAATATATGGTCTCCTAGTTCTTCCTCCTCTTCTTCTAGATCATCCTCCTCTACACCTGCTCTTGACATTCCATATTCCAATGGACATCAGTCAAATGTCATCTCTCCTGTCTTCCAGTTGACACTTGGGTTATGCTTCTGAAGCCAGTTGAAGCCAACAATGAGGTCTGTCTTTCTGGTATTGGTGACTGAAAAAGGGAAGACCTCCAAGTGATTCTTTATCCTGACTCTGAGGGTTACTGTATGGGTTATTGGTCCTCCTTCATTGTGGGTTGCATCCACATTGTAGACAGGTAGTGGTCTTGGAAGTCTTTCCATTGGCAAACACTTGGCTTTTGCAAAGCCTTCATTGATGTAGCACCCTGTTGTGCCACAGTCTAGGAGTGCTTCAATTGTGAATCCTCTTTTGTTTGTCAGTGTTTCAACAGTGGTGGGTATCATCACCGAGGATTGGTTGATTCATCTGATCTACTGTTTCCTTCCCCTAAGCTCTTTGACCATTTCTATGCCCTCCTCTCTTCTCATCCCTTTTATGGCTTCCACTACTTCTGATGTCAATTCTCCTTTCCTTCCACTGTATGCCCACTGTCTCAACACTTCCTGCCCTGACTTGTTGTCTTGGTGTATCCTCCATAACACCCACTCTGTCATTCTCTCTTTGGGTTTCTCCACCTCTTCTGCCACCACCACCTTCTCTTCTCGCTTCCTCTTCTCTTTCTTCTCCTTTTCAACTTTCAAGGGTTGTTCTGGGACAATTTCAGGTTCCGGTTCTGCACTTTCTTCAACTGCTAGTGGGGTGAAGTAGTTTACAGATATCCAGGGCGAGGAGGACATCCTTTTCACTCCTGCCCCTCTTGAAAATCCTCCTTCTTCAACATGTGCAGCACCTCTTTCTTCTCCTCCTTTGTCCACCCATCCATCGTTGCTCTAACCTTCTGGATACCTCGAGGTTTGGGACAGTTTCGTGCTATGTGTCCCTGCTCTCTGCAGTTGAAGCATGTCATCACCCTCACTAGCTTCCCTCGAGTCTGATCAATCTCCATGGGTTGTGGTCCCAAAGTGGGTGGAGGAGTGAGTGACTAAGCTGGAGTAGATTGTGGATTTCTTGAAGTATGCCATGCCCTTGGTCCTATAATCCCCCTTTTTGTTGCTTGGTATTCATGCAACTGGCTGTCAAAACAGAGGGCATCTGACTTCCACTTGTCATATGTTGTTGGAATGGTCTCCAGGGTGTAAATCCACTCTACCACCTGTGGAGACAGGTTCCTTTTGAGCAAGGCAACATATCCTTCATCATTATACCCTGCCTGTGACCTATGTTCCTCAAACTCCACAAAGAACTCTGTTGCTAGCCTTCCTCCTTGTCTCAGCTACTCCAGCTTTCGTTGAGCCATTTCTTTCTTGTTTGGGTCATGGAATGTTATCAGCAGCTCCGTATGGAATTCCTCCCAACTCTGGTAGCTGCGTGTTCCTGCTTCCAGTTCCCCTGTGATACGACTTGCCCACTGAGCTGCAGACTTCACTTTCATATAGGACAAGGCAAAGCGGATCTTTCACATATGGTCCACTTTGAAATAAGATGCATCATCCTCAAAGTTCAGGTAGAGCTCGCGTAGGAAGATATCAATCTTCTCTGATGAGCCGTCAAATGGTTCTGGTCTTGCAATTTTACCAGCTGATGGGATAGAGGAGGTGGTTGTAGATGTCAGCTGGGGTGTTTGGGCTTGTAGTGATGCTAGGTGTTGGTTAAGGTGGTGCGTCTGGTTGTTCACTATTGCAGTCAGGTCTGCATTGTTTTGCTGCAGGCCTGCAAGAATTTGTTGTAGGAGATCAACATCCATGATAGGGTGTTGTAGGGATATAATAGTCTTGAGCTAATGTCAGCAACAACAAGAGCTTCAATACTGGAGAGCAGAAGAGGGAAATGAGCAATGATACTTGTCGGTGTATTGACCAGCTCAAGACTGAGCTTTAACTAATTACCTAAGAACTATACATATAGTCTGGCGGAGTAGTGGAGTTCAATAACAAGTAATAGAGAAAGGAGTGGAGAAATCATGACAACCACAAGTGTCAGGTGATGAGATACAAAGGGACACAGAATGCTAATGAGCCAGGATAGTAGATTGACTGCATGGATTTCTGGAAAGTAGTTAAGTTGATAATGATGCTCAAGGAAGAGAGCTTGGTCTTTCCAAGGATAATTGGCAGTGAGCGAACTCCACATAACTAGAGATGGCTTTTGCTCACCAGTATGGAAGCAATACCAAGTGGCTTGCCAAGGCTGAGTTCCTCACAGAGAAATCCATCCAAGAGGGCTGTATTTTAGCTTCACACAAATACACGAGCACACCACTGTGCCACATTCATGCCCCACATGCCAGTCTGCATGACCACTTTTGCCATGTCAGCTGTCCATGTTGACACGGCATACATGAGCATCACATGTGGGAGGTTGGTGTCAAGCTTTGGATACTGACAGACTTTGGTACTGCTGAGGATTTTCAGGTGGACAATGGCCAAGTCCTGCAGGCCAAGAGTAGTGGTCTTGGCTTCAACGTACTCGTGCATTGCGCCCTACTTGCTGTGCATGCTACCAATTTGCAACAGACAGATACTTGGGAGGATGCTGGTGATGCTGGCCTGAGTCGAGGACTTTACAGAGGGGATGAAGGTAGAAGGGCCTAAGCCTAGTCGATACCCAGAATGAGGAAATATGTACATGCATGTCCTACTTATATAGGTTAAGAAGTGACATGTGGAATAAGGAATGTGAGACAACAAGGTATGCAGAGCATGTGGTTATTGTCCACAATGAGTAAAATTAGAATGAAGGAATGCAAAGCGGGGATAGAACAATAAGGGATAGGATAATAGAAATGTGGCCAAGGATAGGACAATAGGGAGTGGCCAACTATAAAACAATAGCTGTAACCAAGGATAACACAAGGGCAGCAGGTCCCGAGATGGACCAAAGGGTGAGGACAAGGAGTGTGGATGGTGGATGTACCAAGCCAAGACCGGCATACCAAGTGTTATGCATGCAGTGTGGGGACTTGGTCGTGGATATAGAATGGTTGCTCGGTTGGCATTACCAAGTGGACGGTTCTCAGTACGTGTACTTGACAGTTGGCCACCAAATATGCCTTGCACTGGCCAAGTGCCTGTATCCATGCATGCCACATTCATGTTACATTCATTAAGAGGGCAAAATGAATTACTTCACCTGTTCATGGCTAAGAACACCATTCTCTCCCCTCTGGATCAAAAGTGGCAATCTCCACACAGTGAACGTGAAGGAAATATACCTGCTCCAGAGCCAGCTGCCTTGAACCTGAGGCCCAAGGACCATTGATGATGTGCTGAGAGCACACATATGGGTGTTCAGGCAAAGACAAGCCAGAGTGTCAAGTGTTCCCCTGACCCTAATCACAAAAAAGTGTAAGTGGAGAGTCAATGGTTTGTAAAGCAATAATAGGTGCTCACCTGTTCCCTGCCTCACTCACCGCATATGCCGTATATGTTGTACATGCCACACATGCCGTATGCACCATATGCATCATACACACTGTATGTGCCATATGCACCATATGCATCATATGTGCCATATACATCGTATGCACCATAGGCATCATATGTGCCATACATGTTGTATGTGCCGTACATGCAGTACATGTCGTATGTGCTGTACACGTCATATGTGCTATATGTGTTGTACATGCTGTATGCATTGTAGCCACACATGCCATATGCATTGTACTCGCTGTACACATCATACGTGCCACACATGCCATATGCATTGTACATGCACATGTGTGAGATGCACACACGGAACTTATATATCATGATCAGCACACCTCAAGCCCAGGTAAGTTAAGTCAAGAAAATACTCACACGTGCAATACTTTCCTTAAAAAACTGCAGCAAAAACATCTTATTCATCACTGTATTCCCTGCACCCTTGAGCCTGAGCCCAAGCGAGATGTACGGCCGCACGTCACCTCGCAAGCCAATCATAAGGATTGTGAACTTGCAGTGGCCGATACAGTACAAGATCTGCCATGGAATGTTAATCAGTTTGATGAGGTGACCAAAGAAGGCAGGCAGGACAGAGCAATTGCAGACTTGAGCGGCAGTGTGGGGCAGAGGGGAGAGGAGTGTGGCAGTAGTCGTGTGTGGGGAAGAAGATGTGGAGTGTGGTGGGGCAGTGATGTAAGATGATGCTGGGGTGGATAAGGTCAATATTTGGATGTTGAGTGTGTTGGTGTTATAGGTCGGTATCAATATGAGGGTCAATTCAGGACTGACATTTAGTGTTGGATTGGAGAGAAATGAGGAGGATCAGCTGGTGATGGTGCTTCTGCTTCTTGACTTTGTGGTTCCTCTGGGGTGCAAGCTGCCCAGTCTCCCCTGAAATTTTGTCGGGCTGTTTGCTGTGGAAATCTTGTGAGGACTGATTGCCTAAGCCGCAGTCAAGCAAAGCATCACCGAACCGATGATTGCCACCAAACAGTGCACCTGCAAACTGATCCCCATCCACACAGTCATTATATTGACACATTAAGAAAAGGGAAGCATCAGAGGTGTACAAAGTGACTCACTCTGGGACACATATCAGGATCTCCCTACACAGACATGAGTAGATATAACAACAACAGGCTGGACAACATACAGCTTGAGGGGTGGATGCCAGCACTAAATTCGCTTATATAAGTGAGGTTAGCATTGAACCTTGCTTATATAAGCATACCCGCAAATTATATAAGTGTACCCACAAATTATATAAGCGTGCCCACTAAAACCCACCTGTGGGTATGGGTTTGGGCCAGGTTAGAAATCCTGACCCTGACCCTTACCCACGCTACCCATACCTGCTACCTGTGTGGGTTTCCAATACCCATGCCAATTACTACCTAAAGAACATGTGGTCGATCCACCCCATCTTCCATGTCTCCATGTTGGAACCATCAACTCCCAATACCTTTCTGGACCATATTGTACCACTGCAGCCACTGATAGAAATTGATGGGGAACCCAAATATGAGATAGTGTTAAGTCTTGGTAAAGCCAATGAGTTGGTCAAGTCCTACAGACTATTCAAGGTGGCTAGGCTTCAACATGCTTGTGTGTTGTGCCCTGCTATTCTGTGTGTGCCACTAATTTGGACAGAAGAGAGACCTGGTGACAGTAAAGCAATCGATCTCAATCATGTTCTAAATTTGACTCTGATGGCACTCATTCCATATCACCTTCACTGTTGCCATATCACACAGCCAACCATTCTATTCAGCACTCCAATCTTCAGACTCCTAATTTATCATCATGTCTGCTTCAGAGCTCATTCCTGTAAACCGCTACAACACCCAGGACACAAACATCCAGGCAGAACCATTAACATATCATTATCTTTGCATACCTCCCCCAGCACATTTATCACTCAGAAGAAGATCCCATCCAATCTACACTCAGTCATATGCAATAAGAGATGCAGTCTATTTCCCAGAAAGCCAAGAGCTATACATATTTCTTGGAATGACATCTAGACCAGCATATCGTGATAGGAGTAGAGTGGAATACGAGGCAGAGTTCAGGGTGCCATCCCATCCTGATTACCCTCCCCACTCTATTTGACTCACTCTTAAACACAAAATGAGAGTACACGACCATATACTCATTAGTCCTCCTACTCCCAGACCCTATCCATGGATTGGATACTGGAGAAATTTTAGAAGATATGTTGCCTGTGACCTGGAAATACTCCAAGATGAATCAGTTTCCTGACTCATCCTAAGGCCCCTCAGGAGTAGTGGACAAGGTTGTTAGACGTTTATTGGTAGACTTCCTTATTGTTTCTTTTATATATTTCCCCTTTTCTTGGCTTGACTCAGACCTGTTTCCTATTCTGTTAGTATTTTCTCATTGTTACTCATCATTTTTACCTTTTTGGTTAGTCTCCCCCTATTATAGCCCCTAACCCCTATTTGCACAGCCTTGATGCTGTACTATTTCTCCAGAGTTTCTCCATAGTTTCCTCTTTTGTATACTTTGTTCTCATGCTTTGTCATTCAACTGACATAGCCAACCTCTCACATTGTTTCGCATTGTTGCTTGGTTTTTGTATATAAAGGCCTCTGGCTCACCTCTGTAATAACAAGTTTACAAGTTAAAGCCCCAAGTCAAGTCTCCAAGTCCAAGTCAAGACTAGTCTAGAAACATCTAGACTACTGTATTCAAGTCCAAAGCCAAAGTCCAAGTCTTAGTCAGTGTGACACATTCGCGTCTCATCAGGTCACATCCCTGTCACATCACATCCTAATCACTCACGTTCTATTTCATTCATACATTGCTGCTCACAAGTCACAGAACCTAGTCCAGCTATGCCAAATGACTGTGCTAGATCCCACCAGAGTATTATGGCCCATGCCACCAAATAAACCCACATTAAACCCCACAACCACCTGCACCATTTCTGGGACCTTTCCGACTGCTCAAAGTCTGAATAACTGCTTTCTGATATTCCGATGCATCAACCCAAGGTTCTGCATTTCTGAACCTCCGAAGATTCCGAAGCCAAGGTTCCGCTCCCTTGATACATGACATGTAGGATCATTGCATACCTCACTCCCTTGTTTTTTTTGTTTTATATTGCCCCTTGTACTCTCTTCCCCCCCCTTGTCTTTACTCGGCAAAAGATAGTACAAGACTAGATACATGTATATAAGTCACCAGTCGACTGGACTATTCGCCAGTACAAATATCAACTTAATTCTGCATTGTAGTTTCCGATTCAGTTCCAGTACACTTTCTAACTTTCCAAAATTAGGGACAGACAATCGAGGAGGGTGCAACACATAAGTTGAAGCCAAGTCCCTGCAACCTCAAACCACTTGTACCGCTCTTTACTGTAAACAATCCTAAGACCCCTGGTGCTTCCGTCTTTCCATCCTCATTCCGATTCTAAACCATGAACCCATGACCCTTAGTCCCTCTGCCTCCAGAGTATGAACCCCCTTTGGAAACCATTTGGAACCCTTCAGAAACCCTTCCTGTCAAGTACATGTACCAAGAACCATCCACTCGGCAATGCTGACTGAGCAACCATTCCATATCCACGACCAAGTGCCCACACCGCATTCAAACTTGGTGCACCGGCCTCAGCTTGGTACATTCACCATCCACACTCCTCACCCTTTGTTCCACCTCACCTCGCAACTTCCTGCCCTTGTGTTATCCTCGGGTACAGCCCTTATTTTATAATTGGGCACTTCTTATTGTTCTACCCTTGGCCACGTTCCTATTATCCTATCCTTTATTGTTCTATGCCTGTTTACATTCCTTCATTCTAATTTTACTCATTGTGGACAATAACCGCATGCCCTGCATACCTTGTTATTCCACATTCCTTATTCCACATGTCACTTCTTAACCTATAAAAAGTAGGACATGCATGTACATATTTCCTCATTCTGGGTATCGACTAGGCTTAGGCCCTTCTACCCTCTTCTCCTCTGTAAAGTCCTCAACTTGGGCCGGCATCACTAGCATCCTCCCAAGTATCTGTCTATTACAAAACCAGTAGCATGCACAGCAAGTAGGGTGAAATGCACAAGTACGTTGAAGCCAACTCCACTACTCTTGGCCTGCAGGACTTGGCCATAGTCTACCTGACCTTTCAACAACACCCTTTGGCAGTACCAAAGTCCATCAGTACCTGAAGCTTGACACTTCTAGAAGCCTCTAGCTAAGCGCTGACATGCAGATTTAATACAGAGAAAAGGACCGGTGCATGCAGGCTTTTAGGTATTAATTACCTAGAGCAACTCTACAACATATGAGTATGTTGAAGCCAAAGCCACTACTCCCAACCTGCAGGACTTGGCTGCTCCCCACCCGCATCTTCAGCATTACCAAAGCTTGACACCACCAAACCCAGAACAGGACTCTCAACTGCACTCCTGTGGTTCCATCACAACAATCCAAAAATTCCACAATCCCAACCCTCCATGATTCCATGGCCAAGGTTCTGCTCTCCAGATAGGTGACTTTCAAGATCACTGCATATCTTGCTCCCTTGTTTTCACATTCTATTACTCCCTTGTATTTTCCTCCTCCCCTTGTCTTTTGACCAGACTATAGATAATACAAGGAGTAGCTACATGTATATAACCCCCCAGTTGATAGGACTATTAGCCAGTATGAATATCGACTTAATTTGCATCCTAAGTTCCGATTCAGTTCCAGTACTTTTATGACTTAGTCCTTTCGGCTTTCTGCCTTTCAGAAATTAGGGACAGATGATCAAGGAGGGCACAACACATAAGTTGAAGCCAAGTCCCTCTGACTTCAACCCCTGGAATGACTAGTCATACTAACTCAATACCATGATTGACCTTCACCCTAAGTCCCCAGTGCTTCCTGTCCACTTCCCGTCCTTTCCATCCTATCTGCAAATCCAACCCTCTATCTCCTGTGACTCCGGGATCCTGACCCCCTCCATGGAACCCTTTGGAAACCTATGGAATCCTTCTGGAAGTATTTTCTCAAGTGCCTGACATGTGGATTTAACAAGGTGCCTCAAAGGATCACTGTATACCTTACTCCCTTGTTCTTCAATTTCTATTGACCCCTTGTATTTCCTCCCTCCCCTTGTCTTTAGACTAGACAGTAGAAAATACAAGGTAGTTTACATGTATATAAACTCCCAGATGACTGAACTGTTTGCCAGTACAGTTATTGACTTGATTTGCATCTAGCTTCTGACTTAAGTTTCTAGCCTAATCCCAACTTAGCCTCTCACATGTTTCTGACTTTCCAAAATTAGAGACAGACAATCAAGGAGTTGTTATGGCCCATGCCACCAAATAAACCCACATTAAACCCCACAACCACCCACACTATTTCTGGGACCTTTCTGACCACTCAAAGCCCAAATAACTGCTTTCCAGATTCCAATGCATCAACCCAAGGTTCCATGTTCCCGAACCTCTGAAGATTCCAAAGTCAAGGTTCCACTCCTTTGATAAATGACATGCAGGATCATCACATACCTTACTCCCTTGTCCTTTGTTTTATATTACCCCTTGTACTCTCTTCCCCCCCTTGTCTTTACTCGGCAAAAGATAGTACAAAGACTAGATACATGTATATAAGTCACCAGTCAACTGGACTATTTGCTAGTACAAATATCGACTTAATTTTGCATCATAGTTTCTGATTCAGTTCCAGTAAACTTTCCAACTTTCCAAAATAAGGGACAGACGATCAAGGAGGGTGCAACACATAAGTTGAAGCCAAGTCCCTGCAACCTTGAACCACTTGTACCACTCTATACCATGAACAGTCCTAAGACCCCCAGCGCTTCCTGTCTTTCCATCTCCATTCCAATTCCAATCCTGAACCCATGACCTTTAGTCCCTCCGTCTCCGGAGTATGAACCCCCCTTTGGAAATCATTCGGAACCCTCTGGAACCCCTTCCGGAAGCCTCTAGCTAAGCACTGACATACGGATTTAACAGGAGTGCACAACACATAAGTTGAAGCCAAGTCCCTCTGATTTCAAACACCCATATGACTAGTTGTATAAGTCCTTGCCACAAACCAACCACCTCTCTAAGTCCTAGCACTTCATTGTCTTCCATCCATCCTTTTCACTTCCTCAACTCTTGACCTTATGACCCCCAACCCACTTAGTCCTTAGAACCCTCCCCCCCTGTGGAGTCCTTTTGGGATCCTTTGGTATCTGTTATCAAGCTCCAGACACACAGATTTAACAAACAGGAGTTGTTCAGGGCTAACTGCCTGAAAATTAAATTTTCTTGTGGTAATTTTACATGATGTTTTTTTATTACAGGGCACTTCAAATTGGATTGAATAAGTTATCTATTAATTTTCAAACTAAATGGCTGTAAAATGACCAAGTACTAGCAGTTTTCTTTTTACCTGCATGAACAGATGCAAAATCCATGCCTGCCTTATTTGTGCAGTTATGACCCATGCAATGTTATTGGAATAATAAACCAGCAGTTTGCAACTGTAGAATCAGGCATGCAAAGTGAGAGGTAGTGAAACAAGTATGGATTACATTCTGGGGCTCACATTTGAGCTCATTTTATACTACTGATAAAGTACAATTTCTGTAAAGTAAGCTAAAAAAATATGATGCAAAACTATTACAGAAGGAACACCTAGGGCAGATAAACTTGGTACAGTAAGTTGGACACACACACATACTGTCAGGAACCATACGCCGGCAAGCCGACTATTTAATTCAGCCCACTCAACCCAACTCTGCTCTTGCGCACCTATCCAACCATACACCCTCAGCCCACAGACTATATGCACCTCGTGTATCCATCTTGGCATCACATGCTCCTGTCAAATCACTCCACTCATTTACATCACATCTCATATGCTTGTAATTCCGTTCCGTCTTCATTTACATTTAATATCCTTCATTTATGTTTCATTCCCTTTTCATCTATTCGCAATTCTGCTCAGTCCTTTATGTCCGATCTGCTATTACGTTCCTTAGGGTAACTCTGTTGGGAATCTGAGGAGGAGATCATTATTTGGATGTAGTATTTCTGTTTCTCACTTTTCATGTTCCTTGGCTTTCTCATTCTATTATAGGAATCCCTTCGACTCCTAATAGATTAGAAAGTAGTATAAAAGATCTTGTACTATTAGTTCAGTCTTCAGTCAGAAAATCAATCTTGATTTTGACTAAGTTCCTCTGTTCACTTCCATCTCTCTTCGCTTGTACGAAATTTTGGGACCATACAATCCAAGTGGGTGCAATGCAAGAATGTTGAAGCCAACCCCAATCCAAACCTTGCCAATTGCTTCACCATTGGGAGATTTAATAATATATGATTACATCTTTATCATCATCATAACAGTATTTTCTGACTACCACACTTGATCGCACTTTCGCATATAATGACTATCATGAACACCCGCTCTACTACTCGCAATTTACCTTTCATTGTAGAAGTCCCTAGTCAGTTGCAGGAGATTTCCTCACTTCAACAGCTGTCAGAACAACCTTCAATTCACAAAGCTGGCCCATCAGGAGGGAATGCTCCTCCTGAACCTGAGGACGATGACGAAGAAAACCCTCTCGACGACAATGATGACAACAAACCGATTCAGAACCCCATTCAAGTTTCAAATCCGAACCCCACTCATGTTTCTAATCCTAATACAACCCTTAATTCCTCAACCCTTAATTCCTCGTCCAGTTCAGACAAAATCATCAAAGCTCTTGTTGACCAACTAGCACAACAACCTGCTAGATCTTCTACAAACCCTGGCCACCATGCCAAGGTCTGGGAGCCCAAGGTCTACAACGGAACAGATCAAGCTAAGCTGTGAACATTCTTTTTACAATGCATGCTGAACTTTCGAGACCGTCCGTCTGCATTCATGACGGATGCGTCAAAGGTCCAATATGCTATATCATACCTTACTGGTGCCACACTTCAGTACTTCGAACCTGCAATACTTGGCAAGATCCAGCCTGAGCCTAGTTGGCTTAAGGTCTGGAGGGACTTTCGTCAAGAGCTGGAGACCAACTTTGGCCCATTCAACAGCACTGCACAAGCAGAAATTAAGCTCGGCAAGATAGTTATGAAGGACAACCATTGTGTGGCACAATACTTCATCGACTTCACCAGAGCCTCCACTCGTACCCAGTGGAATGATGCCGCCCTCGCACATGCGGCGAACAAGGGGTTGGCCAGACATATCAAGGACAGCCTCCTTAACTTCTCTCATTTCAAAACTCTCGCTGAACTCAGACAATATTCACTCGAGATCGACAGCAGATACTGGGAATGCAAGGAGTTCAACAACTTTGGAAATCCTTCAAAGCCAAACGGGTCCTCGTCCAAATCTAACTCCAACAACAACAACAACCATCAGTCTTCTTCCAACTCCAACAACTCGAACAACAAGAAGTGTAAGAAGGGGGGGAAGAAGAATAGAAATGATAAGTCTTCCAACAATAACAACAACGCTAATGACATTGTGTCCAAGCTTGGAAAAGATGGGAAGCTATTGCCTGAAGAATGTCAAAGGTGAATCGACATAGGGCTTTGTCTCTTGTGTGCTTCAAAAGGTCACATGGTCAAGGACTGCCCCAAATCCAATTCCCAATCCTCATCGACCTCTTCTTCTAACAACAACAAATCCAACAACTCCAACAATAAGAAAACAACAAAAGCACATGCGACCAAGGCAAGCATGTCTGACACCAATGCCGAAGAAAACATGGTGTCAGAGTCAAAAAAATGAGCTGCAACCTCAGAAATGCACAAGCTGAGGATTGCGTTAGTCTCTCTCACATGCTGTTCTTGAACACCCTTTCTTCTAAAATTGATATTTCTCGCGTATCTTCTACTTCTGAAACTTCGAAAACTTCGCTTATACTTAATCTGTCTTGTTCTCTTATTTCTGAACTTCCTCTTATTACGCTCTTAGATTGTGGTTCTTCAGACTGCTTTATTGAATCACGAATTGTGCAAAAATATTTTTTGCCTACTAATTCAGTTCCTGCTATTCCATTGAAATTATTCAACGGCTCTACTAACTCTGTCATTACTCAGACTATGACAATTCTGATCTGATTTCCAACTGGCAAACTTCAGAACATCACCTTCTATGTGACAACATTGGATGGCAGTTGCTCCACAGTACTTGGCTTCAACTGGCTCACCCACTACAATCCATCGATTGACTGGGTATTGGGCAGTATAACCTACAAGTCTTTGAAACCGACTACCGTTCCAGCACCTCAGGCCTCAACCGCTGCTTCACAGTCCAGCACCCCGCTTCCTAGCAATCCGTCGCCATCTCCGAAGTTTGAGGCTTCATGGATAGTCCTAGTTAATGCAGAGGCGTTTGTTTGCACCTGCAAACTAGAAGGTTTGCAGGCCTTCCAACTCAACCTCACAGATCTCGACAAATACACTCGAGGCTCCACTATGGTTGACTCTTCAGATAACCTGGATAGCATTAAACAACATGTTCCAGAATTCTATCATGACTTCGCTGATGTCTTTAGTAAATAGTGTAGTAATTCTTTAGCTCCTCATAGACCCTACGATCTCAAGATCAACCTTGAGGACAGGACTTTGCCCCCTCTTGGTCCTATTTATTCCCTCTCAGTATCCGAACTCCAATCACTATGAGACTTCATTGATGAGCATCTCAACATGGGCTTCATTCGACCCTCAGGCTCATCACATGGCACACCAGTACTATTCGTACGTAAGAAGGACAGCTCCCTGTGGCTCTGTGTAGACTTTCATGGTCTAAACAGAATCATGAAGAAGGACCGTTATCCACTTCCCCTTATTTCTGACCTCTTAGACACCCCCAAGAAAGCTTGTATATACACTAAAATTGACCTCAGACATGCCTATCACCTTGTTCGAATTGCAGAAGGGGACGAATGGAAGACAGCCTTTAGGACACGTTATAGATCCTTTGAGTGGCTTGTCATGCCTTTCAAACTTTCTAACACCCCTGCTGCATTTCAGTGCTTCATGAACGACATTTTTGGCGACCTTTTAGACAGCTGCACCATAGTCTATTTGGACAATATTAGGATCAGGCATGCAAAGTGAGAGGTAGTAAAACAAGTATGGATTACATTCTGGGGCTCACATTTGAGCTCATTTTATACTACTGATAAAGTACAATTTCTGTAAAGTAAGCTAAAAAATATATGATGCAAAACTATTACAAAAGGAACACCTAGGGCAGATAAACTTGGTACAGTAAGTTGGACACACACACATACATAGAAAAGTGACACAAATACATGAATATGAATCAGAGGCCATACCAAGTCAAGAGACCATTTTCAAACAGAAACCAAGCAACCAAAATCCATCACTTATATACTGCAATGTTTTCTATTGACCCCTTGTATTTCCTCCCTCCCCTTGTCTTTAGATAGGACAGTAGAAAATACAAGGATAGTTTACATGTATATAACCCCCAGTTGCCTGGACTATTTGCCAGTACAAATATTGACTTAATTTGCATCCTAGTTTCTGTTGGGTCATGATTTTATTCCCCTGCATTTGTGTTTTGCACTTGCATCTTTGGTTCTCTTTTGCGCTTTTCTCTTTTGCATGTGCATTCTCTGGCGCTTAAAATAAGCGCCCATAACGACGCACCATTGCGCACCTTTGGGCCTTGTCTTTAGCATCCATATTGACAAGCCCCAAAGGTTAGTAGTTACTTTGTTATATATGGTACATTAGTCTCAGCTTGGCATATTCATCATCCACATTTCTCATTCCTATCCCTCATCCACTCTTCCCCACTCATTATCCATTAGTCTCCACTCCGTTTATTCTTATTTCTTGGCCTGTTTTACCTCAGGACATTTTGTCATTGTTTTATTCTCCACCATGACCCTATTGTTTTATATTTGGTCATTTTCTATTATTCTATTTTTGGCCACATTTCTATCATCTTATCTTCATTGTTCTATTCTCATCTACATTCCTTATTCTATTCTTGATCATTGTGGACAATGCCTCCACATGCTCTGCATACCTTATTATTCTCCATTCCTTATTCCACATCTCGCTTCTTAACCTATATAAGTAGCAAATGTATGCAGATAGTGATGGCAGGGAAGGTCTAAAAAGACTGATAACTGACACACACAGCAACAAGTGCCTTTGGGGCTTGTCAATCTAAAGACATGTAACAAAGTATCTACTAACCTTTGGGGCTTGTTAATATGGATGCTAAAGACAAGACCCAAAGGTGTGCAATGGTGCATCATTATGGGCGCTTAATTCAAGCACCAGAGAACGCAAATGCAAAAGAGAAACACAAGTGCAAGAATAAAACACACATGCAGGGGAATAAAATCATGCCCCAACAGATAGTTCTTCACTCTGAATATCAACTTGACATTCTCTGGTCTTCCCTTCTCCCATCTGAAGTCCCTTACTTGGGCTGATACTCTTGGCACTCTCCCGATTCTTCCTTCTGTCCAAATTAGTGGCATGCATGGAAAAGCAGGGCACAACACATGAGTACGTTGAAGCCAAGCCACCCCAATTGGTCTGTAGGACTTGGCCACTTCCTACCAGCATTGTCAGCATTATTGATACCTAACAGACTGACCCTTCCTAAGCCCTGGCACTTTGTCATCTGCCTTCCAACCCTACCATTTCCATATCCTTGGCCTTATGACCCCTCAACCCCCACATCCTAGGAACTTTCACTTCTCCCATGGCATCCTTCCAAAACCTATAGAATCTCTTTGATATTGTTATTTCTAAGCACCTGACATGTGGATTAACAACATATGGAAAGTACACAGTCTACTGAGGGTAGTAGTGTCTGACTAAGGGGTGCAATTCATCTGTGAGTTTACCCAAGAACTTTACCACCTGTTAGGCATATGTCTAGCAGCCTCTACAGCCTATCACCCTTAGATAGATGGACAAACCAAGTGAGTGAACCAAGAACTGGAACAGTACCTTTGCCTCTTCATTAATGAAAGGGAGGACAACTGGGACAACCTCCTGCCCTTAGCTGAGTTCTAGTATAACAACCATGTTTACACTTTGATCTAAGAATCACTGTTCCTACTAGACATAGGCTGTTATCTATATGTGAGATTTGAACTGTGCCAACCCCCATCTCACCTCAAATTCATAAATGAGTTCAAGGAACAGATGGAAGGAGCACTCTCTGAGGTGAAGTATCAGGCACTGAAAATGCCAACATTGTGTGGGCTGAGTACTATTGCAATAGTACCGACTTCATGGTTCAGGTGAGGAATTGGCCAAGTCCAGTAGACCAATTGGGCTGGCTTGACTTCAATGTTCTTGTGTGTTACACCCTACTTTCCATGCATGCCACTAATTTCAGAGAGAAGATAAACTTGGGAGAGTGCCAAGGGTGTTGGCCTGAGTAAGGACTTCATACAGGAGGATGGGAGAAGGCAAGAAGCATATGCTAAGTTGATATTTAGAATGGGGAACTATCTACATCCATGTTCTACTTATATAGGTTAAGAAGTGAATGTGGAATCAGGGTGGCATAAGACATGGAGAAAAGAATAAGGTATGGAGAGCATGTGGAAGTATTGTCCATAATACTCAAGAATAGAATAATGAGTATAAATGAAAATAGAACAATGAGATATGGCTGGATATAAGATAATAAGAGTGTGACTGAGAATAAGCAATAGAATGTGTGTTATGAACCACAACTCAGACCAACCTAATCACCCAGCCACCACCATTCCAGGGGGATCCTGACCACAGCAATCTACAAGACCACTCCCTGAACAACCTTTCCATGGTTCCATTCAGAAACCCATGACTTCTGGACCTGAGTCCTTTTTGTGACTCTGGAAATCAAGGTTCCATGTGCAAACAATAAATTTAAGATTGTCGCATACCTTGTCCCCTTGTTTTCATCCCTCCATTAGCCCCTTGTATTTTCCTTCTCCCCTTGTCCTTACTCAGCATAAGTTAGTACAAGGATTAGTTACATGTATATAAACCACCAGTTGACTGGATTATTCATCAGTATGAATATCGACTTAATTCTGTGTCATAGTTTCCAATTCAGTTCTGGTAAACTTTCCGACTTTCCAAAATTAGGGACAGACAATCGAGGAGGGTGCAACACATAAGTTGAAGCCAAGTCCCTGCAACCTCAAACAACTCAAATGACTAGTCAAATGACCTAATACCACAAACAGTCCTAAGCCCCCAGTGCTTCTGTCTTTCCACCTTTTCTGTTTCTATCCATGAACCTGTGACCTCTCCCTCTGCCTCCAGAATACAAACCCCCTCTTGGAAACCACTCAGAACCTCCAGAAACCCTTCTGGAAGTATCTAACTAAGCACCTGACATGCAGATTTAACAGTATATTTGTACTCACACTCCTGATTATTATGAGAGAAAAGACTCGGGCCCAAATCCTACGAAATATTACCAGACCTTTCCTCTGTTATGTGCCCATTTTTCAGAACCTACCACCTATCAGTCCCAAACCTCCTACACCTCAGAACCCCCCGGAACATCCAAGTAATACAACAAACCTTGTCAGAGCAATCACAATGCTGGCAAACAACCTTGCCACCTCTAGGAAGTGACTCCTACAAAAATCTGGAACCCAGATCCCTTCGACCGATCCGACCCAAGGAAACTACAAACCTTTCTAATACAATGCAACCTGATCTTCCGAGATTGCCCTGATGCCTTTAAGTCCGATAGCTCCAAGGTAACCCTACACATTCTCATACCTGACTGGAATTGCCCTGGACTGGTTTGAACCAGCCTTCACCAACCACAATGAACCTTCCTGGCTCCATGACCATAACAAATTTGTCTCTGAGCTAAAAACCAATTTTGGCCCCCATGACCCAGAAGGAGAGGCTGAAGCTGACCTTGAGAAGCTCTGCATGTATGATGACCAGCACACCACAAACTACATGGTCAAATTCAACCATCTTGCCACCTACACCCACTGGGATGACTCTGCTCTCCACTGCCAGTTTTATAAGGGACTTCCTGTCAAGATTCAGTGACGCCGAGATATCGGTTAAGTCCTGCAAACCGTTACGAGGTGGCTAGGCTTCAACGTGCTCTTGCATTGCGCCCCGCTCTTCCGTGTATGCCACTAATTTGGATAGCGAGGGGAGCCTTGAGAGGGTGCCGAGGGCGTTGGCTCGAGCGAAGGACTTTAGAAATAGAGAGCGGACAAGGGGTGCGAATCAATCGATAT
>QLPG01010871.1:0-15388 GCA_003314385.1 Gomphus sp. MG54 | reverse complement strand
GGGGTCGGTTGGTCGGTACTACCGAGTAAGTCAAAGCACGATGCATGGTCGTGACATAATCCTTTATGACTATCTTGCCAAGTTTGATTTCTGCTTGTTCAGTATTATTGAATGGTCCAAAATTTGTTTCAAGTTTGGATTGGAAGTCTTTCCAGACTGTAAGCCAAGTAGGCTCAGGTCAGATTTTGCCTACGATGGCTGGTTTCAAGTATTGAAGTATAGGGCCCATAAGATAAGAGATGGCATACTAAACCCTTGATGCATCTGTTTTTAAAGCAGATGGATGGTCTTAGAATTTCAGTGTACATTGAAGGAAGAATGTACAAACCTTAGCTTAGTCTGTGCTGTCGTATACCTCAAGCTCACAAGTATTGGCAGGATCATTGTTTTTTGCAACTGGTTAGGTTAATTACTGGACTAATTGCTTGACTATCTTATCAGCATCAGCACCTGAGGTGATAGTGGAATCAGTCTCTTCCATATCATTATCATCAATGAGGTCTTCATCAGGAGGTCTACCGGATGAGGGGTTTCTACCTGATAGACTTGAGAGTCGTGGCCTGAAGGCTGCTCTGAAAGTTGGTACATCTCAGATATTCCCTGTAACTGGTTCAGGATTTCAATGATAAAGCCTTGATTATGAATGGTATATCAGGTATTCATGATAACATGAAAAATAAACTGAGGTCAGGTGTGGTAGTCAGAATATACTGTTAAGGGGGTGAAATAGAATCTAGTTGTTATATCCCAAATGTAATATCTCCCAAAGTAGTAACAACAGCAAGGTTCATAATAGGGTATGGCTTCAACTTATGTGTTTCACCCACCAGGCCTCACTGAACCCTAATTTCATATAGATAGAGGATGTAATGGCAAGACAGAAATTAAGCTGGAAGTGAATGGGGGAATATTAGTCTATATTCTGACTAAAGAGACTACTGAATGTACAAGATCTTATACTACTTGTTTATCTAAGAGCAGTCAAATGGATTTGTATAATGGATGAGAAAGCCAAAGAATGATTGTGCAAGAGTAGAATTGTAAGGGCAACCTACTCAGGTACTCATTTCAGTACCTGCTGGGAGGCCAACCGCAGGACACCACCCAGCCCTGCAACCTACCCAGAGCCTAACCCAGGGACTCACACCCTAAGTTTACCTACAGACACTATTAGACCACTAGTAGGGAGGTCCAGAAGTAAATATACAGTATAAAGGTTAGTGTAGCTAGATACATGCAAGCTGCTCACTTTGTAGGGAGGTCCAGAAGAGAAAGAACTAAGGACCCTCTTAACTAGGCAATGATTGTATAGCTACTGCAACTGTGATATAACAAACCTGTCATATCCAGCAAAGAAGACAGAGGGAGACAGAGGAAAGGGGATTACAGTATGAAGATAAAGAAGCAGGATAAAGAAATGATTATGGAAGTAATAGGAGCAAGGGAATTAAGGAAAACAAAGGAAAGAAAAGGGAATAAACTGGTAGTCCCCTGACAAGAATGCTAATGTCCCAATGTTGATCTCTTCCATGACAGAGCAGAATGATGTATCATTCTGATACCCAATGGAGTTACTCTATAAGGAATATAGCAATGGATCAGATAACACAAATAGAAATGACAGAATGGAATTGTGAATAAGGAAAGTAGGGCTGAATATATAAGGAAATATGAAAGAATCACAATGACAAAGTGAACAATACAAATACTAAAAACAGATGTGCAAGCATGTAGAGGATGGACATAATAAGTGGAGCTAATTGAATATTGCATGTGATGCCAAGATAGAATAGGCTGAATACACATGGCACACTGAATCATATTAAAGCTAAACACAGAAAATATTCAGACTTCAACTCGAAGATCTCAATACATATGCGCAGTAACTACCTAAATACAGAAAATACTAGAAGTTTATGTGAGTTTAAAAGTCAAGACAAATTTAAATAAATTCGGCTCACTTCAGACTTCAACTCGAAGATCTGAAGTAGCTCTACATGCGACTCTAGTATTTAAATGAAAGAAAGAACAATAAAAATGATTGAGTGCCACTTTGAACAAAAGAAGAATAAGGTATGACAATAAAAAGAAAGAACAATAGGAGAATAAAAACAATCCACACCGCAGTATTCCACCTAGTCCTCTATTATCTATTGGAAAGGAAAAGACTTTGAACTGATTTTATGGTGTAAAACTTAACAAATCAAAGGCTATTTGGAGCATATTGCTGAAATGGCAAGTTGGGCTGAGTTAGGCTTAATAGTCAGGGATGATGGTGCAGTGGATCCTGATAGATCTTTAGGACCTCAATAAATAACACAAGCTTCCTTCTGGAAACATAACTAGGATTGGGAAAATTCTTTAATTGACTAGTATGTCACATTGTTAGCATCCAAGTTCGCATCAGGTCCGAGCTGACGTAAGTCGGTCCGAATCGTGTGTTCGGAGTCGTAAGGACTTGGCTTCAACTTTAATGTTGCGCCCTCCTTGATCGTCAGTCCTTTATTTCGGAGGTTCAGAGAAGATAAGTTTTCGGAGTTCAGGAGTGAGTGGGAATACAAGTCGATATTTGAACTAAGGTATAGTACAGAAGTCTGGAGGTATTTATACATGTGATCCTTATTGTAACTAATTAGGAATGATCAAGAGAACAATAAGACGAACGAAAACGGAGTACAAGAAGAATATACATTGGTGTTACAATAAGACTATTGTTCAACGAAAAAGGAAGATGTCTGAGGTCCGAGGGTAACGATGTTGGTCGGGCTCGGAGGCGGGAATGTAGGTTCGGACTTGGTTTGGAGTAGGGGCTTCTCGTAGCGCCCTATGTCAGATGTCCAAGGTGTCGGAGTTATATCACGGATATAACACACATCTTCTGATAGCAAGGGAATAAGGGGTATTTTTGACTTGAAGATCATCTGAAGGTGGAGAGAATTGTAATGATTAAAGAGTGATGTATAGGGGTACCAGGTGGTAGTTTAATATCATCTCAGACAGTCTCTAAATCCGTTAAGCCTTTTGTTTCTCCTTATCATCTTGTTCCATGTTGAGAGTCATGTTGGCTATCCTTATGTCAGGAGATGGAGGGCCTTTTCCAAAAAAAATGTACTGAATTGAAGAATTATTCTGTATGATGTGCTGGAACTACATGTAAGAGCAACCTACTTGGGTACTGATTCTAGTATCTGCTGGGAGGCCAACAGCAGGACACTACCACCACAGCCCTGTGACCTACCCAGGGCCTAACTGAGGGACTTGAACTCTAAGTTTGCCCACAGACACTATCAGACACTGGTATGGAGTCCAGAAGTAAATATATAAAGGTCAATATAGCTAGATACATATGAGCTGCTTACCTGGTAGGCAGGTCCAGAAGAGAAAGAACTGAGTACCCCCTGACCTAATCAGCAACTGTATAGTTACTGTGACTGTGACATAACAAACCTGTGACAGCCAGCAAGGAAGACAAAAGAAGAATAAGGAGAAAGGATTACAGTAAAAATATGAAAAGGGAAGATAAATAAATGATTAAAGAAATACTATAAGAAAAAGGGATAAGGAAAATAAAGGAAATAAGGGAAGAAAAGGAAAGAAAAGAAAAGGGAATAAACCAGTAGTCCCCTGACACTACATATGCTTCCCAAATGATGTCTCCATGAGGGTTGTGTCAACAGAGTCAAGTGTCTGTTTCTCTTTCATCAATGGAAATCCAGTTTTGTTATTACCAGGGTCTTTCTGGGAACTTTGTGTCCAACCTATAGATCTGTGGTGGTGGTGATGAGTTTTCCTGCCTTAAGACTGATATCATGGCACTTTCCTTGTATAATTGTGTCATGTTATCCTGTGTCATGCATGTATGTGGTAAGACTAGTGTTGGTAGGAAGTTGAGCTTTGATAAAAATTTGTCTGTTGTTCTCATCAACAATCAATGAGTGTGTCCACTGTGTAATTATTTTTCAAAGGTCATCCAAAGGGAAATAAGATGAGCATCATTAGAATCATAGAGCATCATGCATCCTATACTGTTGACTTGTGCTTTGGATGAAATACACGTAATCCAAAGATATTCTTGCATTTGCTTTGCCATTGCAGGGGATGATCCTAGGGTTTGCTAACTGCGATTGAGGCCTAGTTTTCACAGGAACTGGTTGAGATGGTTGGATCTTGGGGAGGGCGTAATTGGCTTAGGAAGTTTGCCAAACTTTGGTGCTTTGTCTGGTCTCTGAGTTCAAGCTTGGTTTCTTTGTCTTCTTCAATGAATACAATCGTAAATATGTAGCTACTTCACATAACTATTCCTCGCTGATGGGTTCTATGGTGATGATCCTAGATAGTATAAAGTTTCTGTCAGATAACACCGGTGTATGGATAGTTGACAACGGGTAACTTGTGTTCTGAAGACTGTCAAGTGTTGTTATCTGTTGTCTGGATGTTTTGTCAAACATGCTGAGAAGAAGACGGCTGCCCATGAGACAGGTGATTGAGTATTCGAACCTTTAATCAAGGTCGTGATCTGTTCTTCGCAAGAAATGGATGTATACAACTTACCCAATGGCAATTTGTGAAAGACCTCGAGGGGCAGATCCAATTATCACACAGTTTGCAAGAATAATAATAAAGATGCTGCGCAACACATGTTAGCATGGTATGGATGCAGTCGGAAAGTCATGGACCTAGAAAAGTAGATTGCACTGTCCTGATGTTAGAGTTGCCCGAACACACACAAAAGGATGTGCGAACCTATCTTGAACGAGTTTTTTCAGTAGTGGTGAGCCATAATCGAGCTTGTATGTGACCCATGCTTTATAAAGCATGCAAGCGCATAACATGATCTCGATCATCATGTTCTGGAGGTAATTCAATACAAGGAGGGGTGAAATAACAGGAGTAGAGCAGCCGGTCAACCCATCAATGGGAGGGAGTCCCACTGCTGCTCATACGATAAGGAACTATTAGACAGAACAAGGTGATCTGATGATCTCACCAGCGGGAAGGTAGAATAACCAAATGACAATGGTGCCAACAATTGCTAATAACAACAAGAGAGCAGTGCCATATAGGATTTTTTGGTTGCAGTTATAAACGGCATAGACCTTTATAAATGTCATCCCAAATTTTGAAAATAAAAATAAAATGCATTTAAACCAACTTACACGGGCGAGTAGTATGACTAGAACACATTGCATTGTCGTTAGCCGCTAATTCAAGGTCATTCCATGAAATTCATTTTCACCTTCTACATTGACGGTCACAATCAAAATGCTGTACCTCGTCAATTCAAGAGCCAAGGGGTATAGAGAAAGACGTACGATATGGCCTCCCACCAAAGGAAGGCACGACAACTGATTGAGTTGAACCAGTGATCTAAGAACTCGGAAGATCCCACTTACAACTTCACAGATTAGATTAATAGGGTGTATAGATATCTATTTCATGAGATTGCTGACCTTATCCGAGAGAGATCCATGAAATAAGGCTTCATTGTATCATCATTATATTTCACAGTTAGCAGGCAAGTGATAAGACAAAGTCTTACATACCTATGAACGTTGAGATAAGTGACAAAAGTCCAAAGTATCGATTCTAGGGATGAATCATGAGTAAATGTAATCATAGCACCACTTGTAGGTATAGACTAACCCATATAAACCATATCTTTCCAAATGACCAGGGGCCATTCCACACAAATCTAACCTTTGGTATGTTCAAACATAATATTTGGCAACATGGTCCCGCAGGACTGACCTCCGCACCACAAGTGATTGCTGTTGCAACGTCAATAGGTGATATGGGCTTATGAAACTCTCGCTCACCATGGTCATACAACAAAAGGGCTAGAGAGGCTACCCACAAGTACCTTGTAGCAGTCACTGTATAATAAGGTGATTAAAACTAAACATATCAAGTACTTGCATTTCAGGACTTGCCGTCTTTCACCCCTTCAAGCAAAAACTGAGGACTGATAGACATTCACAACAAGGGAATCTCGTGGATAGTGAGTACCGCAATTAACTTCTTAATGTTTGTTTCTATTTCATTCGCAAGCTCAGTCAAGGGACCACCTCATCTCGGTTCATGCTAGTCACGATATTAACACATGCAGTTTTGATTTAGCTGTGTATCATTGATGAAGAAAGCGATGGGTGCAAAAGATTGATGTTAGCATCAATGAAGATAGAATTCTTTCAGCTGACAATGCAGAATCTATTAGTCATTAGAGTGAGATTGCAACTTGTGTGATTCACAAACGAGTCTCACCATAGCTTCCTTGAGTATAACAGCTTTTCCATCTTGATGTTGCCCAACGAAACAACTTTCAAGAGTGCGAGAGAGGCAACCTACGCACTCACATTCAAGCACTATAGTTAACAAAGTTTTGAGTTCAAAAGTCCAGACGCTGACTGTATCCTGCAGTTGAGTTTCGAGCTCCAGCGTCAACACTAAAGCGGACAAGAAATCTTCTCTCTCATAGTTGACACACGATCCCAACTCAGTTATATCGGACCGAACCTGGTCCAAAGAGTCCATAGCGAATTGGACTTTGGATGTTGATAATTGTTGATAATTAAGAATCAGCTGCTACGGGTACAGCCATGCGCGCCTTGCAGCTGCAGCGCTATTGCGTTGATCTGGCCAATTCGGAGCACCCAATCTTAACTAACGGCTCAGATTTGGCCTTGATATTGATATTGACTCGATTGGCGCGCACAGCTTTAAGTTGATGGGAGGTGTTTGTTGTGAGCGCAGCGTCCAAAAAAATTTACAGCCTTTTAATTATTCACATAATTAATAGCTTGTGAATGATTAGCCTGGTGGCTATGTTAATAACAAATGTGAATAATCCAAGTTGAATTATTCACTCTTACCCTAACGAGCGAAGAGAACGCTTAAGTCTGTCCTTCGCAGTACCCTGCATTCGACATGCCACGCTAGAGTAGTTGCAAAGCCATTAAATAAAATTCATCCCGCTCTGCTGTATAGTAAGCCGTAGCATGGATTCGGTGCAGGGTGTACAAGTGATGCAAAAGTTTCAGTTGCGTGAACCTTCATGGAGTCGTGGCGCACGTCTGATCTGTTTCATCACCTTGCGCCATTACACGTTTCACACCCTTCCTCGGTGACATGCCCGATCCTTAGCTACCCATCCCCCATTTTCACTTTCATTTCCTCATGTTGCAGATGTTGGTGATGCGGGGAGTTTTGACCGCCGCTGGTTACCCAGCGGTGGGATCCCTACGCAGCAAGAGACAAAAGTCCATGGATGCAACCATCCAAAAGGGCGTTAGGTTTAGAACCGTGTCACCAGCCCCAAGCATCTGCACACACAAGACCTTTTTTTTTTTTTTTCCCTCACTTGGACAGTTTGCATTACTACAACCTTTACTTATTAGGGCAGGCATGTATCTACACAGTAGTTTACAGTGCACCATAAGCGCTTAGCGCTTCGAGCACTCTAATTGATACTCTCTCTCTCTCTCTCTCGGCCTGCACGAACGAATTGTGGCTAGACATTGATTGTGGTTCTCTTTCTTGCTCTCATAGGTGCTCATGGGTGTATCAGACTACGTAGCGCCGGGCCTGGAATGTGGAATTTCGGTTTGGACTGCACGTCCAGTAAAGTAATGAGATATCCCTGGTAATGGTGTCCGTTAGCCGAGAAACCTTCTGTTTCCTGTAACGCAAGCTACCCAATAATCGATATTTCTCAGCGCTGTGCTCTCGACCAACTATTAGTGCATAGAAGTTATCGTTTAGCTGGCATATCGTTAAAATCAGTAAACTAGGTACAGGCCTACTTCACTGAGCATGTCACGTCAAGGAAGTCTGAAGAGCTGACTCATTCCTACCGCTTTACAACGTACGTACCGTGACATAGTGTTTGCCGCTGAGTCATAAATACAGCTCCATCTATTTGCAGCAAGCCATGAGCTTCGCTCAAGCCAAACAGTCATATTTGGCTCCTTGTTCAGTGCCATCAATATTTCAACAATTTTATCTTTGAGGGTTCTTTGATGTCAAATTCTACACCGTTGGAAGATCTCCATAGCCTTTAACCTGTAACTTCGGTAAGTTCAAGTTCTCTACCGATGGTGTAGAACCCTCAAGGCTGATATATAGGCATTCGCAGTTCAAAATATGAGAAAACACTCCAGCCATCGCGTAAATATACACAGGTGTTAGGAATTTCGACTATGCAATCACGACTTCGCGATAAACTCGAGTTCTCTTCCGACGGCATAAAAATTGACATCAAACAACCTTTCAAGGACAATGTAAGCATTCTCAATTCAAAATACAAGGAACCATTAAATTCATCGCATATATATTAGGGTTCTGGACTATCCAATCACGCCTTCACGGTAAACTCGAGTTCTCTTCTGATGGTATAACATTTGATATCAAAGAATGCTCAATGATATATAAGTGTTCACAATCAAACCCGTATATTGTCATGTGAGTATTCTCTGGTGTTGAGTTGTAGACTGTCGCAAGAATACACACATATATACCCGATGAGTTGATTCATATTTTGAATTGCCAACACTTATATTATCCTTGGTGGTTCTTTGATATCAAGTTTTAAGCTGTCAGAAGATCTCCATTAGCCTTCAACCTGTAACCTTGGTAAATTGAAGTTCTCTACCAATGGCATACAATTCAATGTCGATATCAACAAACCCTCAAGGGTAATATATAAGCATTTGCAGTTCAAAATAGGAGAACCACTGGAGTCATTGCATAAATACACACATGTATTCTGAATTTCAACTATGTAATCATGACTTCGTGTGATGCACTCGAGTTCTCTCCCAACGGTGTAAAATTTCACATCAAACAAGCTTCGAGGATAATCTAAGTGTTCTCAATTCAAAATACGAACATCCACTAAATTCATCGCATATATATTTTGTTGCGGTTCTTGACTATCCAATCATGCCTTTGCAGTAAACTCAAGTTCTCTTCCAATCGTATAACATTGGATATCAAAGAATGCTCAAGGATGATAGAAGTATTCGCAAATCAAATCCTTATATTATAATGTGAGTGTTCTTTGGTGTTGAACTGTAGACCGTCGCAAGAATACACATGTATATATATATATACCCGATGAGTCGAATCATATTTTGAATTGCCAACATTTATATTGTCCTTGAGGGTTGTTTGATGTCGAGTTTAGGCAGTCGGAAGATTTCCATCAGCTTTCACAATACTGATGATGAACCCAGTTGGATTACTTACATACCCTGGACATCATTTCATGGTTCTTCCTTTCCACAGTAGACAATATCCCTGGAACCTACCTTAGGAGAATTTGCATGCAGTTGAATTTCCCTGGTACCTCCTAAAATATTGGGCATGAACCTCGATGGTTGTCGTGGACCGGTGGTCTTGCAATGCTGTGGGCTGTCAGACTGGAACCTTTTTTTTTTGGCTACTAATGTGCAAAGCAAGTATCAAAGCTGGATGTCTGCGTGGGTGATATACTCAGCGTGAAAGATAATAAAAAAGAGAAGATAGTCCAGAGCACGGAATTGGTCAGGCACGCTATATCTTTGCGAGGAGAAGCCCTATCACGACAGCAACAATGGTAGAGATCGGTGTAACCACACAGTATGCCCAAAATATTATCCGCGAGATGAGTCGCTCAAAAGCATCTCCAGAAGCAGCTTGTGTGATCTGCATCGAGAATTGGTACAATATAATGTAAGAAAAAGCACACTAAACGTACCTGCGCCAAAGTCAACGCTGGAGCGGGCGTGATCGACAACGCATTCGCTAACGCAAATACCGGATTGTCAAGAAAGTTCAATACCATGAGTCGTTTAACTCGAGGTAAGAAAAACCAACTCACTCTTCGAACACAGTACTAGTCCCGGATGCCATGAAAAGTGCCAACAACCGCAAGAGAATCAATGGGGCCAGTACCATACGCTACAACATTACGACCACCACCGTCTTCGTCTCCCCGGGCCTTTTGTCGACCCCGTCCGTATCTACAATCCCCGCGCGACTTTTCCTGTTTTTATTTCGAAGATCAAAAATCCTTCGTACGTTCTCTATTAACGATGGGTCGCTCCTACGGAGCTTGACGGTGCGGACCATAGCGAGCGACTCTACTGTTGGTGTGCTTCGCTGGTTGATTTTGTTTGACTGGGTTGTGGGTTGATTCCTCATGCAAAAGGGGTGAAGCTTCAGAGGTACTCGAACCCACGTCCAACGGCGGTCCATCTGTATCTGCTTGCGAGAGAAGGTGCACGCCATAGCTCCAGCGAAGTTGGGGAAACGTTTATAGATGTATACAGTTTTGGGCACAATAGCATACCATCATACCTATGGTAGAGTAAGTGGCAAGGTAGGTGAGCGCACGAGCAAGCATAGAATCTTCATCGTCTTGATCGTCCCAATGCAAAGCTTTCACTGAATACACCATGGTTTGCATGAGCGTTATTGGAACGGAATTTGACTTCATGAACATGGAAGCGGCCATAGCCAAACTCCTGTGAGTGGATAAAGAGAGGGAATATAACATGACAAAGGAGATACCTCACGTCTGATACTTTCGGAGCCGCAGAACTGAACCAAACACATACGCAACAGAGAGAGAACTAGCGACTGTGACCACAAACACAACGGGAATCGTCCATAGTTCTTTTAGCTTTCCTGCAGAAATTAGGTGAGTATGTGGCTTCAGAAGCTTGCAAAAGACTTACCTGGTGTCAAGGAGAATGCCACTTTCGAAAAAAGGCAGTGAGGGAGTGAAGAGAGAGACATTCAATCAATTGACATACTTTGGAATGGAGAGTTAAGCGTCAGTAGTCAGCTAAAATCAAGAGAACATAAGGTAGAAGACAAACGGTTTTCACTAAGGTCACGTGACTCAAGTGTCACATCCGCCATTTCACACAGATCTGGCAACATTGACCAAAATTTGATTCTGAGACCACAGATCAATGACATAGAACTATATGTACTTGGTCTTGGTTGTACTTTTTGAAAAAAAAATCACTATTGCAAATGTAGTATATCCAAACTTTCAAATATCTTCCCAAAAATCTTTACACCGGTTTTGCAGTACGTAAGGCGCGCGCCAAATTGCACATGCGTTCGCGCGGGCAAAAAGAGAACTGCAATTACTCAGTCAAATTGTAGCCATTCTGTCTGAAAATAAAAATATAACTTCTTCAACCCAATATGCAGGGCATGGCAATGTAAAATCCATGTAAAATTCTCACAATAAAAATTGTTTTTCAGGCAGTTGGCCCTAATCAACCCCAGCTGCAGAACAGCTGTAGCAACACCAAATCAATCCAGACTTGTTAGATATTTTGCAGCAATATAATATATATGTAGATAGAGGGCACCAACCACTTTTAGTATATCAAAGTCCATTAGAATATTTTAGAATATTTTATATAATGTACTACAGCTGAGACAAGTAATTTCTGCTTAATTATTGTTCTAGAGCTCTACAAGACACAGCTCATTGGGAAAATGTGATATTAAATCACGCGAGATCAAGAAGATACAAAGGGACCTCGACTGCCAGACATCCTGTGGCCACACATGGTTTGTGAAGCAGTAGCTCAATAGTGCCCTATCCCGGCATGCTCCAAGACCTTCACGGTGCACTATATCACGCGACGTCATCTTCGCATTCGTGGGGCGCTCTTCGAGTCTATAGCACCTGCGGGTTTCGGACAGACCTCCCTGGAGGAGCAAGAGCCCAAGGCGCGGGAATGTGGTGACAACGAACACGACAGCCGCAATGGCCCCTTTGGCATCTCCTGTGACCGCGGGCGTGCCAGCCACCATAACCACTATAACGACTTGCCCCAGGCACCAGGTATGGCTGTAGACTCTCCCTACTCAGCAGACCTGATTGTGACCTTGGTGCGGCAGGACCAGGACCAGGATCAAGATCAGGATGGGAACAGCATTTGGAGCAAGACCATGGGCCTGGTGGTCTTCTCCTCGGTTATCTCGTCGTCCCCCCCATCTGCATCCACGGTCAGTGCCCATTCCTCTACATGGTCCATGCTACGCTGACCCTCCACCCAGTCATGTTGTCCCTCGGCGAACTCATCACCTTTCTGTACGCCGCCACGCGCATGCCGCAATTGATAGCTCACTCACTGGGCACATAGGCCCGTAGCAGGTGGACAGGTCACGCTTTCCGGCCGATTCATCGACCCCACATTTGCATCACGATGGGCTGGAACTACTGGTACACGTAGGTCGTTACCTTACCTGGTATGTACATTCAACCTAGACATACCCTCATTTTCTCATTGTGAACATGATGGATGCAGTTATGGCACACAGGATTTCACATCAGGATCTCCTTCTGAAGACTTGACTGACACGTCTCCATGTGAATATGTTATCATTGGGGAAAGATAGATGATTGAGGTATTAACTACAGAGGAACAAAGTATAGTTGATTTAATATCACATTTTCCCAATGAGCTGTGTCTTGTAGGGCTCTAGAACAATAATTAAGTAGAAATTACTTGTCTCAGCTGTAGTACATTATATAAAATATTCTAAAATATTCTAATGGACTTTGATATACTAAAAGTGGTTGGTGCCCTCTATCTACATATATATTATATTGCTGCAAAATATCTAACAAGTCTGGATTGATTTGGTGTTGCTACAGCTGTTCTGCAGCTGGGGTTGATTAGGGCCAACTGCCTGAAAAACAATTTTTATTGTGAGAATTTTACATGGATTTTACATTGCCATGCCCTGCATATTGGGTTGAAGAAGTTATATTTTTATTTTCAGACAGAATGGCTACAATTTGACTGAGTAATTGCAGTTCTCTTTTTGCCCGCGCGAACGCATGTGCAATTTGGCGCGCGCCTTACGTACTGCAAACCGGTGTAAGCAGTCTGACACTGTCAAGAATTTTTTGGTCACAAATTTTTGTGCTGACATATTTGTTGAAACAAGGGGCAGAAGGAGCAGGAAAGGGGAGAGAAGGATAGCGGTAGAACGGGAGGAAGGGAGACCAGGGATAGGAATGGACAGGTAGAATGGCTGAGGGACATGGAGAAGGAGGAACCGGTATGCAAAGGGATTTAGTAACGACTCATGGACATAGGACAAATACGACTTATGCAATATCGCAAGCTATAACGGACAAATAATATTATATACGTGTTGAACGCAAATGTAACCGGAGGAACAGAAGGGACACAGGGACAGAATCAGGGGGCGAGATGCAAAGAGGAAGGGCAGGATTAGCAGAAGAAAGAGATTACAATGACTACAAGAGTGGACTTACACGATATAGGATGACACACGGCCACCCCAGGACACATATAGGTAACCTACAAGGGAGACATGATGAGAGTTAAGAGGGGTTTCCAATTGGTACAGGATCTAGGAGAGGACACTTACATTGAGGATGAAGATTTGTGTACACAGCATAGTTTAGTAGGTAGCGCGATCGATGACATAGAAGGGGGGATCACAAAGCAGGGTGGTGACCCTGCATCCAGATCTAGAATGCCACTGCTACATTTGGAAGAGACTGTTTTATCATACTATGGCCAATTTATATATAAACTAGGTAGATACGTAGACATATGCTAGTTCTATACTCACTGATTTCTCTATCAATTGTTGGAGTCGATGCTCGTGTATATTCAAGTTCTCGAAGTTACATTTGTTATCACCCTTTCGCCAAACCCCCAGACATGCAAGATACTATCTTTAGGTGTAGTAAACGTTAACTACACTATCTATTCATACACTCTTCACCACGTCGAGCATCCAATATCCCAAACCTTTATTCTGCCAAGTACGTGCCATCTCCCTGGACCAGCGGCTAAGACCCTCGATACAGACCAGCCATATAACCGCATACACGCAGTTACCACGCAATATAAACAGAATAAATATACGAAACAAATATCAGAGAAAACTCATACAGTAACGGTTCCATTCCCCTGAGCTTTTAACTAATAATATTCACCTATATAAGGAAACATTCCATATATAGAAAGTCATTCCCATGGGTCAGGTAGAGGACATATGGATTCTACTACTGCATGAAAATTCATATCTTTTTGCATGGGCAAAAAGAGAACTGCAATTACTTGGTCAAATTGTGGCCATTCTGCCTGAAAATAAAAATATAACTCCTTCAACCCAATATGCAGGGCATGGCAATGTAAAATCCAAGTAAAATTGCAACAATAAAATTATTTTTCAGACATTTGGCCCTGGATCAACCCCAGCTGCAGAACAGCTGTAGCAATACCAAATCAATTCAGACTTGTTAGATATTTTTCAGCAATATAATATACATGTAGATAGAGGGCACCAACCACCTTTAGTATATAACAGTCCATTATAGTATTTTATATAGTGTACTACAGCTGAGATAAATAATTTCTGCTTAATCATTGTTCTAGAGCCCTATAAGACACAGTTCATTGGGAAAATGTGATATTAAATCAACTATACTTTGTTCCTCTGTAGTTAATACCTCAATCATCAATCTTTCCTGGATCCACACAGATCCTTATAGCTCCTGCCCATCAACATTCACCCTCATTTTCAGCCTCAAGTTGTGTTGCCCAATGTGGTGCTGAGAACTATATGCTAAAGCAAGTAATAATGAGACCATGTGATTATCTGGGTAGAAGATATGCACACAATGACAACAATGAGATGTTATTAATTATAGCTAAAAATGATCCATCACTTGTCTAGACACACACCTTGTGGCCATTATCTTGAGACATATGAGAGCCTGTAGTATGTTCATGTCTAGAAAGCTCATTTCTTAGTTTAGTGTGATGGCCAAATTGCCTGATGCATGTTGCTACAGTGACTCACAAAACTGAGTCAATGTTTGGTGCTTTTGGACTATTCATTGAATAGCTTGGAATGTAAAACATATATGAAAAAGGTGTTGGTGCATCAAAGAAAGAATCTGATCAGGGCTATGCAACTATTAAAACATTATGTAATTCCGATCAGGGGTGATGAAGATATGGGCAATTTAAATCAAGGGCCCATTGACTCAGTTTTGTAAGATGGTATCAGAACAATCAGAATCTGATGCTCCACCTATTATATAACATGCAACCCTTGATAGATGGTTACTATGGTAACCTTATCTTTCATGAGAACTCAAATTAAGGTATTTAATCCCCTCCAACATGTCCAGAACTTCACTATACTCCAATGCACCCCACTTCCTCTGCTCAAAAAGAAAACATCCTCTCCTTGGCCTCTCATGGTCATTCCACTTGCACTATTGCCTTAAGACTTGGCCTCAGCCAGTCTACAGTATCCAGGACTCTCAGAACTCTCCATCCCAACCAGCCCTGCTCCTCTGGAGGTCATCCCCCCAAGCTTTCCCCTA